>PVHX01010239.1:0-32245 GCA_004024805.1 Geosciurus inauris | reverse complement strand
CATGGATGCGGTGAAAAAGGTACACTCAAACATTGCTGGTGGGATTGCAAATTGGTGCAACCAATCTGGAAAGCAGTTTGGAGATTTCTTAAAAAACTTAGAATGGAACTACCATTCAATCCAGCTATCCCACTCCTTGGCTTATACCCTAAAGATTTAAAAACAGCACACTACAATACAGCAGTCACCTCAGTGTTCACAGCAGCACAATTCACAATTGCAAAACTATGGAAGCAACCCAGATGTCCTTCAATAGATGAATGGATAAAGAAACTGTGGTACATATACACAATGGAATATTATTCAGCAATAAGAGAGAATAAAAGTAAGGCATCTGCAGGCAAATGGATGGAATTGGAGAACATTATGCTTAGTGAAGTAAGCCAATCCCAAAAAACCAAATACCGAATGTTCTCTCTGATTAGTGGATGAGGATACATAAGAGGGGTGGGAACGGGAAACATAGGAGAAATGCAGGAACTCTGGATGTGGCAGGGGGAGGTGGGAGGAGGGAAAGGGGAATGGGTATAGTAATGATGGTTGATTGAGAGGGTCATTACTATCCCTGGTGCATGTATGAAGACACAAATGGTGTGACTTTATCTGGTTTGCAACCAGAGAAATGGAAAAACTGAGATCTGGTTATGTACTATGACTCGAAACGCATTTAAATAAAATAACTAAAAAATAAAAATAAATAAATAATAAATAAATAAATATCCCATCAGAAGCAACTGGGGAAAGCGATCAGGGCCGGCAAACATTTTCTGCACAGCAGCAGGTGGTCTGTACTTCAGGCGCTGTGCCTCAACCACACTGTTGTCGCTTGAATGCACTCACAGACAACAGGCCAAGCCATGGGAACAGCTGTATTCCAAAATGACTCCACTAAACTCGAATTTCATATAATTTTCATGTGTTATAAATATTCTCCTTTTGATTTTTCTCAAACATTTGAAAATGTAAAAACCATTCTCTGCTTGCAGGCCACACAAAACAGGCTACACACAAGGGCGGTGGTCTGCCACTCCTGTTCACTTAAACACGGGTAATTACACAAGCCCTGAGTTCAGTAATGTCTTCAAGACACAGGTTGCTTCAATACAAACAGCGGCCTTCGAAACAGCTAGATGCTACTACTTTGAAATATGGGGCTTAATCTGCATTCAGTTACACATAGCCCTGATGAACCACATACAGCAACATACTAAGCGTTTCCACTACCTTAGAAAGTTCAGTCTGTCACAAGTACCCCAACTTATTAGACAGTTTGAAATAAAAGCTAGAATTTACAATCTGACTATAGTTCTAAGTAACATACATTCCTTAAACAGAAGTTACCAGATAGGCATCCACTGGGTATCTGCCTCCTTCTCTCCCCAGTGTGACAGCTGCTGTCCATTGCCTGCCCCTCTCCACCCTGTGTTCTCAAGCAGCCCAGGGAGGGGGCTCTCCAGGGAGGGCAGGAGTGCATTGGAGGGAAGTGGGAGAAACAAGTCAGCCTTAGCCATTCAGGCTGCTGGAACCCATTGCCATGATCTGGGTGGCTCATAAATAATAGGAATGTACTTTCCACAGGACAGAGTTAGAAAGTCTAGGATGGAGGTGGTGGCAGCTTCAGCATCTGATGTGGGCCACATTCTGCTTCACAGATGGTGCCCTCACATGGAGGGAGAGGCAAAGCTCACTCAGACCCCTTAGATGGGCACTAATCCTCATTCATGAGGGGTCCACTTTTCAAAGGCCCCACTTCCTCAAACAATCACACTGGGGGTTAGAATTTCAACCTATGAACTTGGGAAACACAGTCATACCATAGTCAAGCCCTTCTAGAAAACACTGCCTGCACCCAGCCCCAGAGTACCCCTCTCCTGGGTGGGTCCCAGATTCCTTCACCAAGACCTGGCTCTTCCTTCAGGCCCCAACCTCCCCGCTTGAAATAAGAATAGGTACAGTTTTCTTCAGAAGCATAAATACAAGTCACCTGACTTGTTTAAACTCAGAGACCACCATTGATGGCCCAGAGAGTATAGCTCGCCTGAGGGGATGGATAGTATTTTGGGAAGCTCAAATGAAATGCAAATAGAAAAACATTGGGATTTCTCTAAATACAAATTAGAAAAGCCTTCACACTTTCTCACAAGAGGGAAGAAGAAGGGCCCAGACACTAAGTTCTGTTCCAGAAAGAGAGCAAAAGGGCAAGCCTTAAGAGAGAAGACAAAGTGAAAGACCTCAACTCCCAGGGAGGTTTCCACCCTTCGAGGGCCCACATCTGTAAGCAGCTGGACTTAAAGCAAAGCAAACATGGATGAAGGGGAAAGAGCAGAAGGAAGACACTCATTCCAATTTCTCTCAGCTAAGTACCCAGCAAGCCAGTGGGTCTCCAGCTTAGGATGAATAGAACCACCTGGGCACTTCTTAAACATGCAAACAGATCTCAAGACCATAATCACTGAGGACTGGGCTCTGGTGATCTCAAGTAGAGCCAAGGAACCTGCGTTTTTAGCAAGAATGCCAATGATTATGAGGCAGGTGGACACAGACTCACACATGCAGAAACACTGCATCAGTGTTTGGGACATTGAATCCCAAATGTCCCACTATAACACAGTATCCAACTTAAGAGGCTAAAGAAGAAAGGGGGAAATGGGGAACAGAAAACAGGCAGAGGCCCTGAAGAGTAAATGAATAAACTCCAGAGCCTCGGGCAGACAAAGGCCCTGTGAAGGATGATGGATGGGAAGGTAGGTGGAAAGACAGGTGGACAGACAGAGGAAGCTTTGTAATAATTTCAAAGATATTGGAGGGCACAGAAGACATTTCACTGAAGCATTTGTTCAGTGGAATGTTCCCCAGAGTCTCACATTAAAACCATGATCCCCAAGGCATCAAGGTTGAGAGGTGGAGTTTTAGGCAATGATTGGATCATGAGGGCTCTGATTTCATCATTAATCCATTCACAGTTGAAATGACTACTAGGCTGTGGGAACTAGTTGGAAGAAGTATGTCCTCTCTTTGCTCTTTGGCTATCATGAACTGAGCAGCCTTCTTCCACTGCACCCTTCCACCATGATGCTCTGCCTCACCTCAGGCCCAAGACAATAGAGAGGGTCAACCATGGACTCAAACCTCTGAGACGATGAGCCAAAATAAATCTTTCTTCCTGCGAGTAGTTGTTGTCAAATATTTTGGTCACAGTGAGCAAAAGCTAACACACCATTTAAGAAAAGAGGTTCCGTGAAGAAGCTACCTGGAAAAACCTAAGGCCTAGCTGTTGAACATCACAGGTAATACCAATGCCTTCTAAATCCAAACTGCAAAAATTACGCTTTCTCAATTTTTAAAGTAATATTTTGAGATAATGGTCATTCAGTCAACAAGATAGTTCAGAACTTAGCTGCTCGTTATGCAGCACACAGGAAGCTTTATTAAAGCATACCCTGAGCTGGGTGCAGTGGTGCACACCTGGAATCCCAGAGGCTCAGAAGTCTGAGGCAGGAGGATCTAGAGTTCAAAGCCAGCTTCAGCAACTTCGTGAGGCCCTAAGTAACTTAGCAAGACCTTGTCTCTAAATAAAATATAAAAAAGGAATGGGGATGTGGGTCAGTGGTTAAACACCTCTGGGTTCAATCCCCGGTACCAAAAGAAGAAAAACGAAAAACCCCCTGACCTGAGCCACACCTGAGATCCCAGTTTCATCATTCTGATCAGGGCCAAGGCTCCCTGGAAAGCCTCGTGGTGCATTAGAATATGCAATCAGGGCCCGAAAAACACTGTCAGGGAAGCAGCATGGAAGCTGCTATGAACACAAGACCATGAAACACTGAGGGGAAATGTAACCCTTTGATCTTCCCAGAGCAATAAACAAAACAAGCACAAAAAGTCACTGCAAAGTGAAGAAAAGCAGGGGAGATGGCATGGGAACCTACCATCTTGAAGAGCAACTTGAAGAGAAAGCATAAAGGTCATGACAAGCAAGAGACACGTACAATAAGTCCCTGCAGCCTACAAAGAGAGGGAGAAAGATGAATAGAGCAACAACAGTCAATAGCCACCAACCCCCTCCCCAGTCTCATGCTATCTTATGTCACAGTCCTCCACACAGGAAGATGATAAAGTATGGATGCAAACTGATTAGGGCAAATGGACCCTTGGACTGTCATCCTACTGAGGATCAATTTCCATATCATTACATATGGCTGGCTAATGTCTTCCTCATAGGGAAGCTGTAAGAATTAAACCTGACGAACAGATTGGAAGGCACTGGTGTGGTCCTGCTAGAAAGATGTCAGCGGGCACAACATCCACTTGCCTGAATTCACCCACTTGAAAGCCGACCCTGATGAGGCCTCCTCCTCACAGACCACCAGGAGGACATGGCTGAGAACTAGGGAGCTCCTTTTCCCCTGCTCACCAGCAAGGGGGTCACAGAAAGAATGCAAGTCCCCCATGTCACCAGTGTGGCCTAGACTGGAACCCTGAACATGTGCTTAAAGTCAGAGTTGAGCAATTAAGGGCTTGCGTAGAACACTGGCTCTGGTACGCTGCAGATGTCTGAACAGGTCGTCGTCGTCGGTGGGCTGGGTAATCAGTTCACCATGAACATCACTAAGTCTTTGGAAAAACTTGTTCCAAATACCAGGCCTATAAATGAATTCTTGGAATGGAATGCAACCCATTCACAGACAACCGTCCAAATTTAACAAATTGCCCCTGCTTTACCCACTGAAATTCCACCCAACATTAAATGATGCTGTGTCTAATTCACATAATTTCTGGATTGCTTTGTGTTTATAAATAAGGTCTTCACATACATTTCTCACTAAATGATATAATAAAGGTATATTTATTATAATATACCTTTATATATATTTATTTATAATAAAGGTATATTTGGAAGTATTCAAAATAAAAGGATCGAGTTTGATGTAATCAGTTATTTCATTTCTTCTAGTCACAAATTCCAGCACTGAGCTTAGTGTCTGGCCTTAATTATTTTCAGCATTCATGGGTACAAGAATGCAAGATAGCACCTTACTTACCTTCAAATATGAGCAACTTAATTTGCTAAGCTAAGCCCCAAATTGAAAGCAACAATGGAGGTCCATGGCCCCAGAAATCGCACCTTTTCCTTATCCTCAGACACTTGCACTGGGAAACCAAGAGACTTGCTGCTTGTGGGAAAGATGTGGAGGTACCACAGGCTAGCCCAGGAACAAATGGGTTGAGCTTCCCGAAAGCTGAGCCTGGAATCTGAAAGTCAACCAGAGATGAGAGGCACAGGCAGGGCAGAGACACGCCCTGTAACAGACCAACCTCAAGTGATGGGAAGAAGAGGCACACTCTATGGACCCCGGGAGGAAATGCAGGCCAAAGTCCAGAAAGATCCACCAGGGAGAAAATCAACAAGTGGGTCCAAAGGAGGACAGGAAGCCAAAGAGGGTCATGACCCAAGGCAGAGGCCATCTGCTCCCACTTTTATGTGTGTGTAATCAGCAGGAGCCTTGTGGGGGCCAGTAAATACTGCTATCAGATACAATCTGTTCCCCACCCACGGGCAAGACAGTCAGGGAGGGCCCAGCTGCTCAGTCCAAAGTGGCTGAGGTGGGAAGGCAAAAGCCTCATTCTAGAAAAAGAGTCAGAAGCAAGCTAGCTTCTAAATCCACTTAAGCTGGATTAATTTAAAGCAGCAGGGAAATGGTTCACAGAAACCAGAGAGGTCTTTCCAATGGCCTGTTCAGTGATGCTATAAACATGGCAGATCACAGCAACGGGGTGGCCTTGGCCAGCAAAGGTCTACAACGCTTCACCCAGCTCACATTCCTCAGAGCACAAACACAGCTGATAGTGTTTGTCACCATAAATGGTTTCCTGTTTCTATATGGCTACTGAAGTATATGGAAAAGCAATCTCAGGTGTGAAATGTCCAACTCTGAGAAAAGAATTTGAACTGAACCCAACATCTACTCTCTCCCCACAGGAAACAGAAATGCAATTTATATATTTCCAGAATCTATCAAATGAAATAATTCCCTTGAAAAAGCCTCTCTTCCTTATCTTCATTCATTCTGCTCCTACAGTCTACAGGTGGCTCATACCCTTCCTGGGTAGAAATAATGCAGTGAAACTCCACTGTGATGTTGTGTACTTGGCACTTCCTTCTACCACCTGTGGTCCTTTAGGATTTATAATTTCTTGTCTATCATCCCTGTAGCACTCAGGGGACTGAGGCAGGAGAACTGCTTGAGCACAGACGTTCAAGACCAGCCTGGGTAACAGAGGCTCTGTCTCAAAAAACAAAGAGAAGATTTATAACTTTTTTAATTGAAATGTCAACTGGGCACAGTGGTGCACGCCTGTGATCCCAGTGGCTCAGGAGACTGAGACAAGAGGATCACAAGTACAAGGCCAGCTTCAGCAATTTAGTGAGGCCCTAAGTAACTTAATGAGACCTTGTCTCAAAATACAAAATAAAAAAGGTTGAGGACATGGCTCATTGGTAAACTGCCTCTAAGTTAAATCCCCAGTACCAAAACAAAAAACAAACAAAAAAGTCATGATAATAGTCTTAACAAAGTACACAACATTTAATGATTCGTTTGGCTTCAAGGTGGTTACAAATGGGATGTCTTCCATTTATTCAGCATTTGTAGTGGAGTGCCTCATGGGCCAGACTCTGTTCCTAGGCACTAGAGGCACAGCAATGATTAGTCTCCATCCTGAGAGACCTTGATGAGGAGACTGAAATAAACAAATCTGAGAGGAAGTCGAGGCCTGGCTCACTGAGAAGGAGGGGCTGAGAAATCCTCTCTGAGAAGGTCACACCAGTGTGCTCACCCTGAATGAAGGCCCTGGAACTAGACGCATCTCTGCAGGAACCAGGCTCCGGGGGAGGTAAGGGAACAACAAAGAATTGGCCTGCTTAAGCAAGAGTCTCCTCCCAGCTTATAATAAGTGACTTTCCCATGAAGAGCTCTGTAGTTTTGAAAGCAAATACATGTTTTTCCTAGAGCAAAGTGTACTAATAAACAAGCAAAGTTTTTCTTTTTTTCTTCTTTCTATAATCTCAGGGTAAAAATTAATGGAAACATTTGACTTTCCATCTTTCAGGCACAAGATGCCAAACTACATTCCTGGAAAAGATCTAGAGAGTTAGAACCACGTGGTTTTTAAAGTATGAAAACTTTTTTTTTTTAACTCAAAACTAAGGAAATTGGACAAGTGGCATTTTCCTTGGTCTTGAAAGCAGGACAAGTCCCCGTGGTGTTCAGTCCCTGAAGTATAGACCTCTGATTCCAAGAAATTCCCCAGGCTGGTGTTTAATGGACATCTCAGAGATGGGTATTTCCAGGATGCAATAGCGAGATGTGAGAAAAGCACGGAGGATCCCAGAGCTTCCCAGCTAAGTATTCCACTTAATACAGCTGCACAATTTTGATGGAAGTGGATTCCAAGAATAACAGATGGGTCCCTACTAAAGTTTCGATGTAAGAAGACAAATATATCCAATTTTTTAAAAATTACATGTCATTTGTCATCACCATGCCCCCCTTGCTCCCTACTTTTAGGATGGTTGGACAGCCCACCTGTCTATTAAGAAGGGCCCTTCACCCACCCCCAGGGATAGCAATGCCCAACTCCACACGCAGAGCATGTCGCCAGGGCCATGCTAGGCAGACCTACACTGGACCATCGGATTCTCCATTCTGGAAACCCAGCATTGGGTCTAAAGCCATCTTTCTTTACTTTATCTATTCCTTATGAACAGGTACAAACCAGAATTTCCAAGGTGCTATTATTTTTTTTAAAACAGCACAAGAAAAAGTATCTAAGAGGAAAGTAGTATAAAAATAGTTACTGCTTACTGGGTTCAAAATTTTTGTTTGGGAGTATTAAAATGTTTTGAAAATAGTGGTGACGGATGCACAACACCATGTGCATACTTAATTGCATGCGTGAAAATTGCTAAAATGGTTATATTTTATATAAAGTTTATATAAAAATACATATCACAATAAACAAGTCACATACCCAGTAGAAGGACCAAAAAGAAAAAGGACCCAAAACTGTACATTTATTCATTTTCCTTTCAATTTCAACTTGGGCATCTGTAGAAGAGACCAATTGTGGCAAATCCTTTGCAATATGCCTACCAGACAAAGCAAAAGCCCGAAAAAGAACAAGATAGCTATTAGCAAACACACATACCCAACAGCTGCAGAATTTAAGCAGGCAGTGGCACCTCAAGAGCCAGGCCTTTGCATATGCTTTGCCTCCTGAGTGGAATGCAAAAAATTTTCTATTTTGTTGAACTCACTGTACATCATCAGAAAAATCTTACATTCAAATCATAAACAGACAGATAAACTAAAAAAAATTAAAATGGAAAGCCCTGACATGTTGTTAGTTTGAACCACATCAACTGTTGCTACTCTACTCTTTTTGAACTCTAAGAGTGACAATTTCACAGGTTGAAATCCATAGTCTGATTTCATTGGAAGCAGCAACTGAAATACAAAGGACATCCAAGACTTGAGACACTATTATGGACCAAAACCCCAATATCTTATGTTTCTTTCCTTTTGAGAAAAAAATGAGTAAGTCACTCCTATTGAGTGATTAAAAAAAAAAAAAAAAAAAGGTCTGGAAGGGTATAAAATAAACTTTTAAAAAATTGAATATAATAAAATATATTAATAATAATAGCAAGGGGAACTGTCCTCTTTGTCCCAGAGTTTGGCTCTGAGTCACTGTATCCTCATGACACCACTTTGACATTCTAACTATTGTCTTCAAACTCCTTTTCCTCCATCTTCTCAAGTCAAGCTGTCTCCCAGCTGATCACCCCTTCACCCCACAGTTCACCAACCAGCAGGACTTCCCAGGGCTGGAGCTGCCCCAGGGGCCTCTCCTGCTTGCCATCCCATGCGGGGTGGGGGCCTCACCAGCTGCTGCTCACTTGCTTCCTGTTCCAGGCTCGTAGGAGTTGGTGGGTAAGACCACGCTCTCGCCTCCCATCTACCCAGGCAGCTGCCTCCACCCAACAGCTGGCTGAGCCTGAAGCCTGGAACAGCTTCCTGGCTGCTGGGAACACAGGCATTCCTGAGCTTTCTGTGAAATTAAGTCCGCTGAAATAGTGAGGACCTGTCTCTTTCCCTCCAGTCAGATCTGACTTCTGCCCACCTAGTGATGAAGTCACTGAGCTCCAGTTTTCCAAATCCTGATCATTGGCAGGATCTGCTCTAAAACTTAACACATGCTGGGCTCCCCCCTCCCCCCCCCAAGGTCCATTTCCAGCTTTCAACAGGCTCCTGGAGATTTCTCCAGGAGACAACAGATGGTGTAGTGAGGAGGTGTGAGGAAGTCAAAAGGCTGCCCACTAAAAGTCACCAAAGGGGCAAAGCCAAGACAGAAAAGCAAAAAAGCAAAAGAAAAGCATCCAGACAGGACAGAAAGTGTGTGAAGACAGCAAAAACTGCGACAAAGAGTCACCACACTAACTAACCCATTATGTGGCTTCATAAGATTAGGTCCATGGCACTGACTCCAAGAAGTCAAAATAAGACAGTCAAACTGAAAGAGTTAGAGCCAGCTTTAAACAGGAGCTGTGATTATAAGTGACCAGTACTGTTTCCTGTGTGGCTTAAAGAAGTAGGACTTTTTAGGGAATTGGGATGACTTGATAGAACAGGGTGATCTAATGACTTTTGGGGGGATTAATAAAATGAGAAGCATAACTTTTAAAATCAAACCTAATTATATCTGTTGCAAGTGAAAAGAGAAGGAGATGAAGGAGGATGACTACTTATAGATTCGGGTGATTAAATACCCAACCAGTAAATATTTTGGAAGACCCCCAGATAATGACGATTCAAACAGAAAATCAAATACAATCTTCACACTGAGGAAGAGCCTCGATGAAGTTCACTAGGGTAAATTAAATAACTACCTTTCAAATACGATTAGGTAAACTGACATCACTGAGCTATTTCAGAGCAATCAAATCAGACTCTTTACAGAAAAAGATAAAAGTCCAGTCCCTCCAAGTGAAAAACCTAATTTAGAACTTATTACTCAGTTCTACAAGATACAGTGATGGTCACTGCACCTCCTGAATGTTCCAGAAAAGACTATGTTCAATGCTGTCTTGCATTTTACCCTTTTGCAAGGGTGGGTCTTTAAAAATCACAGTGGTGATTTTTAAAATCTCCTCTTCCAAAATTCTGTCCCCAGCTTACTAAGAACTAATCTTGAACTTGCAGGCTGTGTGCTGTCCAGCCTGTGTGCTGTGGAGCCCAAAGGCCACACCTATGCATAATTTTCTACAAAGTGAGAGAGGATGTTATTTGTTCGTTGTTTTCTTCCATCCACAAATACTTCAGAGAGTATAACTATGAGTCAAAGGGAACATTGTGATTCTCTGTACTCCTAGCTTTAACCTATGGTATTTTAAATTTTAGAATGGAATGAAATTTTAAGTGAACATTTGTTATGATTTGGATATGAGGTGTCCCTCCAAAAGCTCCTGTGTTAATGGAAAACTGTTAAGAGATAATTAGATTTTGAAAGCTATAACCTAATCAGTCCAGCCTAATTTGAATAGGTAAGTAGGTAGGGTGTGGCTGGAGGAGGTGGGTCACTGGGGGAATGGCCTGGAAGGATGCATCTTCTCTAGCTCCAGAACCATGAGAAATAGATCCTCAGGAATGGGATTCATGCCTTTATGAAAGACCTGGGAGAGCTGCCTTGCCCCTTCCACCACACAAGAACACAGCAAGACGACAGACAGGGATGCACCTGGGAGCAGGGCTCTGCCCAGACACAGCACCAGCTGGTGCTTGATCTTGACCTCTCTAGTTCCAGAACCACGAGAAATAGATCTCTATTGTTTATAGGCCACCGTGCCGATGGTATTGCAGTGGGGACATTTGCTGTGTTCCCTTTGTGAGGACTGTATCTTATCTGTCACACGCACTACGTGTACATTTAACATGTCCTCTGGGATTTTGATTTATCACTGAGACAGAACTCAAGGTGCGTAGTTGTGGGTGGCGCACACTGCCCTTGGGTGACCCAAGGCGGACGTGGACGAGCAGGAACTGGCTCTTACCTGACCATAGTCTGTCTGGAAGACCACGACGCCTTCTGCACAGGAATTTACAGTACTTGGGAAATGCTGACCATTTTCCTTCAGCCAGACCCGTGTTCCCTGTAAACAAAACAAACACAATTTAACTATGAGTTTGGCTTGTATTTTGTGGCAGAACTCCATTCTCAAAACTACCATGACCCTACATGCTTTTAAGAAAAAAAAAAACAACTTTCTGAAAAAAAAATGTCTTTCCCAAGAAAAGAAGAAACCTTCAGAAAGCATGGTCCACAGCCCTTCCTATCCACAGTGTGACAAGAACCCTGCCAGACAGAGAAAGCAGGAAAACAGCAGCCCCTGTGCTCCTGGTGTGTGAGTGATTCTTCTCGGCGACTGAATCCAACTCTCAAAAGCACCCTATGGGCAGGCACCACCATCACTTCCATTTTATAGGTGGAGAAACTAAGGATGGCAGATAAAGTAACTTGCCCAACACCAACCAGCAGCAGCACTGGCAGAGAGCCAGCACCAGGCAGCCAGGCCCCATACATTAGGTTTGACCAGGTCGCAACACCTCTCTGAGGGCCTTCTGGGACCTGGTGGCTCCTGTCCTCCCAGATCAAGGTCACACACACTAGTCTCTTTTGAGGACATCAGATCATTCCACTGACATCCTACCTGTACCAAAATCTACGTGTCAACTGAAATCTCTAAAAGAGGAACTAAAGAACTAGGTATGAAATGTTAGGATTCCACCACTGAGCACACGGCAAAGTTTGAGACCATAACCCAAAAGAGTACAACTTCTGCATCTTAGTGTTTCAGCTGTATTTTTGGGCATTGATTCCATCTTCATTTTTAAAATTTTTCCCACTGGATAAATGACCAACGATCCAGGGAGGTCTTAAATCAAGCCTTTCCAACTCCTAATCCCATGCTCTTTCCACACACCACACTGATTCTGTCTCCTTAACATAATTCATAAATAAAATGCATTCATGAATCTGCCAACAATTAGAATTCAACAACAAAGATGTCACCTTAACTGGCCAGTTTTCACGCATAACTATTCTCTTTTATCCTCCTACAAAGAAAAATTGCAGAAGATAGAAAATTTAGACTTGGTAGTTCTTTCCCTTGTGCCAATGAGGACCTTGTTGAACTCCCTCAGCCAAGGACCTAAAATGTTTGCTGTCACCACTTACTCAGGATCCCTACTAAGTCAACCTTGAGTTCCATGAGAGCATTTGGGGCCACCTAGCTAGACCCTGGGGTCCCAGAAGGCCACATGCTCAGGAGGTTCTGCAAGCATTTCCAAGAAGACTGAGGTGGCTGGAGGTGCCGAAGTTGAAACTCCTTTTCCCCACCAACTGGCTCATCTAATTCCCCAATGAGTTCGGAGGCTCTCCCAGCATGGTCACAACCCTATACCAGGCCCTCCCCACAGACATTCATTTCCCAGGGTTATAGGGATTTTGAGTTGTTTACCCCATCCCCCATGCATAGTTCTTTACTCATGTCCCTAAGAGTGCTGGAATTCCCCACTACAATGGCAGAAAAGACCATCAAAAATAAATATGAGCTGTTTCAACTTAAAATCCTACAGGCTGCCTATTTAAAAAACACACATTAACACCAACAGGGGCCAAGTTCCCACCTCCCCTTGACCAGTCACGTCCCTCTTACTCTGGCTTCAGGCTGAGACGCTGGTAACACATGGAAAGAATGACACTTAAAACTGCCTGTCAGTCCTAATTTCTTTATTAGCAAACAGCTGCTTGCAAAAAGAACACTGACTTCAGGCCCCGCTGACGCCGCTCTCTCAAATGTCACTCCATACCCTAACCTCATTATCTGTAACATTCTAGAAAAAGACTTCCAAGTTCCTGAATGCCTAAATTCATCTTTTTAATTCACATATCAGAGACTGCAACACTGAAAGTTTTGAAATAATCTCCAAAGCACATGCACTCTCACACAGTAGGAAATTCCCAAAGCCTTATGGGGTGAGAATTGTTACTCATTAGGTCAAAGTCATGAAGCATAATTCACAGTAATTCACCTCCATCCCAGAACCCTGGGTTCACAGCTTAGTTCTGACCATCTCCAGCACCGTTTTCATCAAAAAGGATTTGTGTGTATGTGTGTGGGTGTGTGTGTGTGTTAGATATAGAATTTATTTTCATAATCAATTCGAAAGTTGTTGAAACTGTTAGATGTAAATATAATCCAAATACAAGTTGAAAGATAATGAAGTTGTCAATGTTAAACATTTTAAAGATCTCCTCTTTATTTTTCCTGTTTCTCCCTTCCTCCCTCTTTCATTTCTTCTTTCTTTTACATTTTTCCTTCAAAAAGGATTTCACACACCTGTTCCCCACTTCATTAAAGCTGTCTGTTAAGTCAGAATGAAACTCTGATTTTATCATACAATATTACTAAATGAATACAAATCATTACCAGGATTTACATAAAACTCCCGACTTCCAGAGGCCACACGTGACATATGTTTAGTCCAGCGTGTGTTTTTTCCCCTTCCTAGAGCCTTACTGTGGTTCTGTTCACTTCTTTGAAAGCACTAAAAGCCCTTTGTTGACACAGTGCTACATGCTCAAACACACACCTCAGCTTCTGCGTCCAAAGGTCTTTTTCACAGGTGTGAAGAGCTGCTGATAAGCAAGTTTTATGATTTCCAGTCCAGAGCCCACTGGCCAGCTCCCCTAGTCCATAACAAATAGTCGTCTTCCACAAGGAAGAAAGGATATGCATTCAGAACGCTCTCTTTGTTCTTTGAAAGTGTATACACATAATTTTCACAGAATGAGGATTGCAAAGTAAAACCACTGAAATGGGATATTTTTGCACAGATTGTTCTTGGCGGCTTCTCTGAGCCCCCAGTCTTCCTACTTCCAACCTATTAGAATAGAGCGCACATGCCCAAGTCCAAAAGAGGCCACCCACAAGCATCTGAAATCGAAGTCACAGGCAGACATTTACCAGATCATCCAAGTTTGAGTGGGGAAGAAAACTTTGCCCGCCATATGCAAACCATTATATTCTCTCATTGTTAAATAAGGCTGATAATTTAATATACAATGCAGGCAGCCTAACATATAGAGAAAGCTCACAATTTGAGTCAAAATCGCTTTTTTAAGCAAGTGAACATGTTTGAGCCTAACATACATGTTTTATTAAAACTTGGACAAGTTTTCATCTCTCTCTGAGACAGATATGTTAGTGTTCAATTTAATGATTAAAAACTTTTCCATACGTAACGACCAGTGACATTTTTGCAATACATAACCCTTGCACATAAAATCCCATCTCCTTTGATCTTTAGAGCAAACCTGTAAGACAGGCAAGTAATAACACCCCCTTTTTTTTGGTACTGGAGATTGAACTCAGGGGAACTCGACCACTAAGCCACATCCCCAGCCCTATTTTGTGTTTTTGGTTTTTTTTCAAATGTAGAGACAGGGTCTCACTGAGTTGTTTAGCACCTCGCCATTGCTGAGGCTGGCTCTGAACTCACGATTCTCCTGTCTCAGCCTCCCTGAGTGCTGGGATTACAGGCTTGCACCACCACACCCGGCTCCCCTTTCTTCTAAAATGAGGTTCACAGAGGTTCCATTTCCTATAGCCAGCAAATGATTTCCTGGCTATAAGAAAAAAGATTGACTCTACCAAATGTTGGTGAAGATGTAGAGAAACTGGTGGGAATATGTTATTTCCACTTTGAAAAACAGTTTGGCAATTTCTTTTTTTCTTTTTCTTTTTTGGTACTGGGGACTGAACCCAGGGATGCTCTATCACTGAGCTACATATGCAGCCCTTTTAATTTTTTATTTTGAGACAGGGTCTCACACTAAGTTACTGAGGCTGGCTTTGAATTTGCAATCAAAGAAAAGATCGGGAACTTTACGTGTAACAGAGCAGAAGGTCAATTAAACTTTTCAAGTCATTTAAACTTTTTAAAAAGTTTGATTTCCTAAATACATAAGAATGTACATGACCATTCTTAGCCACTCCATAGTTAAAAAAAAAAAAAAAAAAAAAAAAACCTCCGTTTTTATAATTCCTGATCCCTGCCTCAGCCACCCAAGTCACTGGGATTACAGGTGTATGCCACTGCACCTGGCCGGTTGGGCAATTTTTCTTTAAAAAGCTAAACATATGGCCCAACAATTCAACTCTTTACCTACACCGCATCAAGTATTCATAGCAGCATTATTTATAATTGCCAAATACTGGAAAAAAATTTAACTGTCTATTCATTGGTAGAGATAAATAAAATGCAGTGAAACTACATGATGAAACGCCTTCCGTTTAAAAAAACAAACCCACTGAGAAGTTTCAATACATTCTCTAATAAGGACAAACCTCAAAAACATTATAGTGAGTCAAAGCAGCCAGACACAAAGACCACATATTGTAGGTTTCCATTTAATGAAACTTCTGGAAAAGGGAAATCCACAGACACAGACTGCAGATGAATTGCTACCCAGAGCTAGGTAGGGGAGAGACAGTGACCACGTGGGGAAAAGGAAGCTTTTGAGGGGGAGGGAACTTTTCTAGATGTGACTATGGTCATGGCTGTACCACTGCATAAAAGGTACTAAAAATCATTCAACTGTGCACCTACCTTGATCATTTCAAGTCATTTAAACTTTTTAAAAATTTGGATTTCCTATATACTTCTCAACTGTACATGAACATTCTTAGCCACTCCACAGTAGGGAAAAACAATTCCATTTTTATAATTGAGGAATTGCAGCTTCAAAGAACATATTCTCCCTATCCCCCAAAAAATTGAAAAGAAAAAAATCTAAAATGATGTAAGCAGAAGGATAAAGACTATAGTAAAACTCTGAAGATCTCAAACCAAATTGAGCCCCTGCTCTCTATTAAAACAGACTGGGAGCTAGGAGACCATCTGAGAGACTTGCCCAAGCTAAGGGTCCTAAGCAAAGGATGACATCACTGTAGGCTGTATCTTTGTCCTCAATTATGAGTCCCCCCCAATGGAGAATATAACTCCCTGGCCAAATGCCTTGTGACTGGCAATGCCCTGCCCCCAGGCAAGAGGCTTCACCAGGACCCAGCCATGCCTTATCATTCCCTACCAGGAAAGCCAAGTCCTTGCACAAGACCTAGAATACTGACCTTCCAGCTCCATTACACATAAAGTTCCTGATCCTGCTTTAAGATAAAAAGGACATTATCACCATCAGAGATTTCAGCTTACTATTATTCTTTTAAAAACTAATCTATTTCTTTTGATTGAAAAAACAATTTTCCTGAAGAAAAAAGTTTACAAATGAGGTGAAGAAACAACTCTAAAAGGAGATGAGACCAGACCTTCACTGCCACGTTATATGACATGTTCTAATCAGAATCACACACATGCACAAAAAAACATCCTTTAGCCAAGTAGACACCTCAGTCTCATACCCAGGACAGGGTTCAGATCCTCTAGTCTTCTGTACCAGCTTACCTGGCCCATGGTAAGTACCACAGTTCAAGATTCTCTAGCAACCTACAAGACAGTCACAAATTGCTCCTGAAATGTGGTCTGTATTTTTTGTTGTTACTTGACTCAAAGGTCAAAGAGTTTTAGAATGGACGTGATAATTAATACTGCTATTTAAATCTGTATTAATTCAGCAGCCAAAAGGAGGTGCATTTTTGCCTGCAACAATCTGGCTTAGAAAATCTCTGGTGTAGAAGCATTGGGAGTGGGGGGGTCCCTGTTCTTGATGAATTCCAGAAACTGGATGTGGGTAATATATTATAATAGTACAGACTAAAATAGCACTTTTTCTACTGTTTTACAGTCTCCCTTTCTTTTCCACTTTCCAATTTATCAGGTATTTTTCTCTAATTCTTATTACTCAAATCTACATCAAGGGACACATGGCTTTATAACCAAAGGTCTAATGCAGGTTTCTCAACCTTGGCACTATTTATATTGTGGACTAGATGATTCTTTGTTGGGGGTTAAGAGGGTCATCCTAAATGAGAACCACTGTTCTAGAGTAATACCAAATTCTAGAGTCTTGGTCAGACGGAGGGAATTTTCCAAGCCATTCATTGTGAGTGATCTAATTAATTGAAAGCAGACTCCACTGTCTCAAGTTCTATGAATTTCAACAACTCATGCAGTAGGATCTGTCCAGATAAAGCACACCTGGGGCAGATCTAATTTCAGGCAGCATTAAAGCATTAAAGCTGCAGCAGCATGATTCAAACCCTTTACAAACACAAGGGAAAGGCTGAGGGACTGGCCTAATGGCAGTGTCAAAGGGACTCTCTCCTTGTCTTCCTCTCTGCCCGCTGGGCTCTGTTTTGAAATAGAGAGCTGGCTTTTAACATTCCTATGAAGTCGACTGACACTACAACACAGCATGACCATTGTGCCCTTTAACCTCAAGACAACTTCAGCCCCCAAAATCTTGCAAACTCCAATGCAGAACTGGGCAAGAAGTGTGACTGGTGCAGAGGAGAACGGAGAGGAGCAAAGTGAAGCACAAAACCACTCCCATGAAATGGTCAGGAAAAATGCAGCGCTGGACAGAGCAGGGGAGTAGAAGCCAAAGGCAAAGGTGAAGTCTAAGCCTTCGCCCCTGCTGAGACTGCCCCCCTCCACCCTAGCAGGGACCAGGAAAGAAAGTGAAGTGACAGGCACTTTCCCCAGCTCCCAGGGCCTAACCGCCCAGGCATCTCCATCACAGTGGGTGGCCTTTACATACCCTAGCCTCTAGCACGCAAACAGGCAGGACCCACAGGGCTACAGCTGTGTCAGCCTCTGACTCATTTCCTTGTCTTCTGGCTGCAGGTTGTGGACCTGAGGCTGGCAATCATTTGTGGACAACTGACTCAGATTCTGAGGAAGAAAATGTAAACTCAGCCTATGGCTGCACTGGCTTTGAATGGAATCTGGGTGGTTTTAGGCTCAGGTAAGGAATGTAGAAGTCACCTAGGTGTCAGGCTGAAGTGCCACCCTGTACCACTACTGAGGAAGGAATGCAATCAAATGGGGCTCCAAGGGGGAGCCTTTGGGAGCACAGAGCAAGCAATGCTGGAAATAAGTCCTTTGAAGAGCCCAAGTTCATACCTTCTTTCTGTTGTTATGGAGCAATGGCAGCACTTTGTTTTCTATATAGGCAGCCCAAGGACAGATGTTCCATGCTCATCAGAGCTGATGCCACCATTAAATTCCAGAGGGAAACTGTGTTACTGACATTCTGCTTCAAAATGAAATCATAGATCTCCCCACACCAAGAACTAGGTCAGAAGTGTTGGTAATTCCCCAGAATGTCCTACAGAAGTCTTTAATGGTATTGCCGAATTGCTACACACTTTTACAAGGGATGTATTTCAGTTATCTTTAGCTACGCTGTATTTGTAGCTTTTAACCACATCACCACCACCACCACCACTTCTGGGCTTGCCTGTGGACTTAAGTGCAACAGCTGACCAAGTGTTCCACAACAAACCAACTCACAAACACACCTAAAAAGCACAGTTGGCTATACACTGAGGCAGGCTTGCCTGCATTTATTATTATAAAGCTCAAGAAGACTTTGTCCCATGGTCTGTCCCAGCTCTCTAGTGCGCCTGATGAGGATCATGTGACTTCCATCCTTTCCCACTATCCTGACAATAATGTCAAAAGCTGTCACCACTGGCAGCTACCAGGAAGAGCAGCTTCCACTCAGAGGGCATCAGGAAAAGTATGTGGATAGCATGAGGTGGAAGAGAGAGAAAAAGGAAAGAGAACAGTAAAGGGTCTTCTTGTACTACCAATAAACTATACTGGCTGCTCATCATTCCCCAGGGGAAGATATAAGGCTTCATGGGCTTCCCACACCCCCAAAGCCAAACCCAAAATGAACTACGCCAAAGGGCGAGATGCCTAAATTATGAATGTGTGATTGTGTAGCCTAAAGTTGATTCCCATGATGATGGGGTCCCACCAAGCCAACTAATTTAGTCCTGGTTCTTATATTATGATTTCCTCACCCTCCTCATAATTCCTTACAACACCTCATCAGCAACTTAAAAGTTACAGCAACGAGAAATAATCCCAGAAAAGAAACATCTCCAAATTGCTGAGATCATCTCAAAACCTGTAGAAATATGATTAATAGAGAAAACAAAATCATATTATTCCACCTATGAAGTAACCAATCATCAAGGAGCACATCTAAAATTCATTCATCCATCTATAAATTGCTCTACCCACCTACCCGCTGTCCTTCTACAAGCTCATCTTTCCAACAGATACTTTTGCTGGGCACTGAGAAGGGTTTACCAGTACATAAAATTGTTGTGGCCATAAAGAGCACAGGGGTAAACTCTGCCCATTCTAACACCCTCCCCCTAACTGGTTGCTTAGCTCTGTAGGGAATAATTATGTAAGATAAGAAACAGGACATGTGGTTTTTATAAAATGTATAAAATTGTTCCTGTTCTAAAAACTCTCTAAAACCAGTAGGAAATCTTCTTGAAGGGTCCAAGGACAATGAGAGCTGCCTTCCATCCTTCCACAGAACAGAAAGGGCAATAAAGGACCTTGGGATGTTCACACTCTGCATGAAACACAGAAGTCCTTGGCCTCTTACTTTCTAGTTGATTGTCCTTTCTTGACAAGAACCATCTTTTAAAAAAAAAATTACAAATAAACAAAACTGATAGGATTATCTTCATGAAATCCTGGCTGTGGTCTGGCTACCATCTGTCTTTAGAAAAAATACACAAACTTATTCAGAACAGGGTTTTGTTGTTACTTCATAAAAATAAATGACCCAAGAGCACAGTAGGAGGTAAAGACACTTGAACCAGCTATTGCTCATCCTGCTACACACATATTCTTTGCCGAATTCTATCAAATTTTTAAAAGCCAATATTTTTCATAAAATCACACTTTCTGAATTAAAAAGTGCATACAAGATTATCTAGTCCAATCAAAAGACAGATAACATGGTGGTGAGAAGGTAGAGAAACTAGAACCTGTCCTACTGCTGAGGGCAACATGAAGTGGTGCAGCTGCTGTTGAAAAGCCAGGTAGTTTCTCAAAGTTACATATAAGGTTCTCATATGACCCAGGATTCCCACTTGCAGGTATATACCCAGGAAAAAGAAAACTCACAGCAAATGTTCATAGCAACATTGTTCACAATACCCCAAAAAGGAAACAACCCTAATGGAATATTTTTTTAAGTGTGGTATGTCCATACAATGAAATATTATTCAACATGGAAAAGGAATGAAGAACTGAGAGAAGCTTGGAGAAGCTCTAAAAGCATTATACCAAGAGAAAAGCCAGTCAGAAAGAAGAGTGTTGTGTGACTCCATTGACATGAAACGTCCAGAAAGGATATCAATACAGACAAAAAATACCCTGGAGGTGGGGAGCAGCTATGAAGAGTAGTAATTGACTGATCAAGTGTGGAGTGAATAAAATGTGAAGAATTAGATAGTGGTGATGGCTGAACAACCCTGTGGAGATACCACAAACCACTGCAGTGTACAGTTCAAAAGGGTGAAGTTTCTGATGTGTAAATTGTGTCACAAATTATGAGAGAAAAACTTGCTCCCTGGCTTCAGTTATCCCAAAGGCCACCTTCATCTCTGACCTCCCTCATTACATATACCTAGAAAGTCCTCTTCTCTGTTTGCAGAAGTTTCTATCATTTATAAGCAAAAGAATGCTGGCTATTATTTTTATCACATACAAACATCATGACTTTCAGGAGACATCTAGAAAGGAATTCACACTCATCAGAAGACTGACAAATGACCATAGCTAGTTGGTTATTTGTTTTGTTTTGGTACTGGGAAGTTCATCCAGGACACTTTACCACTGAACTACATTCTCAGTCCTTTTGTATTTTCTATTTTGAGACAGGGTCTCACCAAATTGCTGAGGCTACCCTCAAACTTGCAATCCTCCCAAGTCAATGGGAATACACTATGCCTGGTCCCTAACTAGTTTTTATATGCTTTTTTTGGAACACCAAAACAAGACATTTGAGTTCCTGGATTGGATGCAATACTAATATTCATACAATGTTTATGTCACTTGTGTTATGGAAGGCAAGAGAGGGTTTATTTGACTTGCCATTGAATCTTCAGCACCTAGAAAAGGGCAGGCACGTTGGGTGTGGGCTAGGTATTTCATTCATTCATTCTGAACCCCTGCCCTAGCTCAGTGCTCTGCTGAATGCCCAGTAAATGCATAGTTAGTTCTAGAGGAATGGCGTGAATCACAGAGAGGGGCAGGGCCACTGGCAGACTTCCATATGTGGCCACTAAAATAGCACTAGAAGCTCCCCCAGAAGATATGGACACAATTCCAGTTCTACTCCCTACAGCTCAGGACAGTTATCAACTACCTGAAACCTCTCCATACAAAATAAGGTGACACCACTTGTCTGACGTAGAGCACGTGAAGGTTACACCAGATGGCACAGCCATGTGCTTCAATCCTACAGGGCTTTTCTACTTAACAAACCAGTATCGGTATGAAGGTCACTGGGTACCCCTGCGTCTGGCACCTTCTTAGGTTACATGCCACATTGCTTTCCCTTTCCTCTGAAAGCCTCGCTATAGAACCAAAGAAGGTACAGGCCCTGCCTAACTGACCACGCGCCCCACCCTTTCCCCCAGGCCACCAAATGACAACTTTGCACACTTTCCAGTATGGAGCATTTTAAAAACAGCAGCAACGCAGGCTACATCCAGCAGGAAGGAGCTGCAAGGGCTGAGGAGGGTGAGAAACTTTACATTTGTTAAGTGCCTGTGTCTGTGCCTCTTGATATCTACCAAGAATCCATCTCGGTCAATACCTCACACCGAAATCCATTCTCATTTCTCTCCCTGTCTCCTCTTGGCTTTCCCAGAGACTTGGGAACAGGCTGACACTGCTTTTTTAAAAAAGCAAGGGCTGAGCGTGAGGTTCAGTGGTAGAGCATGGGCTTAGCATGAACAAGGCCTTGGGTCCCCGGCCAGTGCCACGAAATAACCCAGCACAAAGGCAGCTTGCATAGCCAGGCTATGCCACCCCGGTTCTCTCTCCACCATTCACGTATTGAAATCAAAGGAGACTGTTCTCCAAGGTACCAGGCAGCAAAGATGGCGGGGATGTACACAGGCGAGGGAGCGTGACAAGCCAACAGGGGAGTGTGTGTGTAGACAGTAACTGTGGTTTTTGAGTAAGCTCTTCATTTTAGAAAGTTTTAGAATATGCAGAGAAGCTTCAAGGAAAACCTGAGAAGTCCCTGTGCACCCTTCCCCAGGTTCTCTGTTGACATCTTGCATTACTACAGCACATTTGTCACACTAAGAAACTGACAGTGCCACATTACCCTGAACTTGACGCCACACGATATTTAGATTTCACCAGTTTTTCCCTGATGTCCCCTTTCTGTCCTGGGATCTCTTCCAGGACATTGTATATAGCAGTCCTTCCTCCCTAGTTTTTCTCTGGTCTGTAACAGACTCTCAGACTTTCCCTCTTTGATGGTCTTAACAGTTAAAACAACAACAACAACAAAAAAACACTGGTCAGGTGTTATTGGAGATGTAGTCATGGTTAGACTGAAATGCAGGTGCTACAGTTTGTGCTACGGTTTGTGCTACGTATGTGTTGGAAACCTGGTTCCCAATTGGACACTGTTGAGACCCTCCACCTCTGGGAGACGGGTCATGAGAATGGATTAATCCATTCGTGGATAATTGGATTAAAGGGTTACTGCAAGAGTGACTTTGTTATTAAAGGAGCTCTGTCTCATCACATGATGCTCATCCTCGGCCATGCTACAAAAAAGTGAGAAGGGCCCTCACCAGATGCCATATCATATTCTTGGACTCCCCACCCCCAGAATCAAGCTAAACAAACCTTTATTGTTTATAAGTTACCTGGTCTTGAACATTTAGTTACAGCAACAGAAAACAGACTTAGTAGGGTTTTCAATGATGATTCAAAACAGAAGATCAAAATGCCTGAACAGGAATCCTGGCTTGGCCACATTTGGGCCGAGTGGCCTTGAACAAATTAACCTCCTTGGGTCTCAATTTCTTCACCAACAGAAAGGATAAAATAAATGCAATCTATCTTGTAAGAACTATAGGGATTAAACAAAGGATAATGATGAGAATGCAAGAGAGTGGGTGTCCGAAGTTGTTCCTGGAGAGCAAGAGGACCCAGCAATTCACTTAACCACCAGATGCAGCACCAGAGACACCAGATAGGGTTAATAACATACATACCTCCTTTTCAGAAACTTGCAGTACAGCGGGCGCGAATTTAAATTTGATGCCACAAGAACATATCTGGGGACACAGAGTACCAAAACCCAGGATACTGTTGAAGGAAGCAAGGAGGCAGCCTCACGGGGGCTGAGTGGGTCAGGTCCCCATCCTCAGGTTTAAAGGTCCAATTTTCTACAAATCAGCCAAGCACCAGTGTAGGCTAAGACACGCTATAAATTGGCTTATGCAGCTCTACGTAACCACCACCCAGAAACTATTAACAACTCCACACAACTGAACAATGGAGGCATTCACTTTTGTCCAGTCCAGGAACAAACAGTCTCACAAGCTAACCTGCCAAGCCTAGAAATCACAAAGGACTAAAATTATCTCCCCCTCACCAGTAAAATGTGGGCAAAATTACTTTGTTATACAATATGATATACTTTTTTCAAATTATGTTTAAAATATACACACAGGGCTAGGGAGATAGCTCAGTGGTAGAGTGCTTGCCCAACAATGCACAAAGCCTGGGTTCTAGATTCCATCCCCAGTACCACAACACACACACACACACAACGGCGGTGGCAGCACCACAGAAGCAGCAGCAGTAGCCAAGTCAAGGTGAAGGATCATTTTCCAATTCTGTCTCAGTTCAAACGACCCTCAGTCACTCAAAACTCGGACACCCTCAAGATCCTTCAGTAGAATCAGTGTGGGGGAGCAGAGACTGTTTAAGACCCCGTGGGAGTGAATGGGGAGACTGAGCCCAACTCAGGTAGTCTGAAGTCAGGCCTGCCAAACTCATCAAGCTGGGCCTCTTCTGGGGCTGATTCCACGAGACTCTGAGATCTAAAACCTCCCAGTTCCTACACTTCTTCCCCATTCCTGGATGTCAGGCCCCATCTGGGCCAAAGTGAAGGGTTCCTCTTATTCCCAGGAAGCCTCCAGCTACCTGAGGACCAGGGACAAGAGTAGACAGCAGGCTCAGCCCAGCAAGGGAGCCACTTCCCCAGAGAGACCTGAGCAACCCAGAGCAATTCCCCAGGAGTGGATTCCAGCAACCCCAGCCCTCTCTCCCACCCAGCCATCCTTCCCAAACCACCAGCCTTAATTTAAGCACTTCCCAACACACTCTATCCCAAGTCCTAGCTGAAATGAAGGACATGCATGGGTTAAACTTATAAGGGCAAGGATGTCATTGAAGAGCTAGGATATTGCCCTACACTTAACTGTGTGTTACAGTCCCAGCTCCTGGCCTCTTCACCCTTAAATTCCTGGTCTCATTTATTCTCTCTGAGAAATGAAGACCTCCACAGACCCAATGGGAGGAAAGAAACTACAAGCAGAGTAAGCTAATGACTCAGAGGCAACAACCACCAGTGGCCAGGCAAACTCCCAATAAACTCTCATGGGACAGAAATGGTCTAGAAGGGAGAGGCTCTTACAGCAGCATCAAACCACTGCAGGGCCCTTAAATGTTGACAGTGCCCAGGGATCAAGTCCAGACATGAAGGATTAGAATGCCAAGGTTTGGAGCTTCAGTGCCTCCATCATGAGTTTGGCCCTGTCTGGGTAGGGAAGCACTCTTTTGCTAAGCTGAGCCAGTGCTCAGTAAGACGAGGCCAGGTCCTCCAGACAGTTATCCAAATAAATGAGGGTTCTTTTTCTTCCCATTTGCAAACTCACCAACTCAGTGATTCTCAAACCTGGCCTGGCTGTGAAAAAATTCCTCCCAGGAAGCAAACACCAGTTTAAACATAGAGCACTGGATATAAAATTACTGATTCAAATAGCTGGTCCAGAGGGGAAAGTGTGAGCTCCAAAGAAAGCCAGGAAGGGAAGGAGGGGAAAAGGGAAGGAGGGAAGGAAGGAAACAACATAAATATTCTATCCACAAAATGAAATGCATTGCTCCTGAGGAATGTACTACAAAATGTTAGTATATACCTCTGTAGTTATGATTTACTCCAATAATTAACATTCACTGTACATAAGCAATTGTTTTTAAATTATTTAGTTGAAAGGCCAGTCAGTACACAACCCGCCATTTAGAAATGATTTTAGAAATCCCCACAGAAGTACCCCCATAACAAATCTGGCTTGTTGGATGCTGTGGTTTAAATATGTCCCTCAAAGTTCATGTGCTGGAAACTAAATCCCCAACAGTGCAGAGAGGCAAGGACAATACTCTTTATCTTGGGGGTGGTTAGTTATCCCAAGAGTGGGTTCCTGACAAAATGATGTGCTTGGCCCTCTTCCACATGCTCCCTTTTGCACATGCCCTCTTGCCCTTCTGCCTTTCACCATGAGATGATGTAGCAAGAAGGCCCTAGCCTAATGAAGGCCCTTCAACCTTGGACTTCCCAGCCTCCAAAATTACAAGAAGTCAGTCTTTATTCTTTGAAAGCTTACCAAGTCCCAGCACAAAACAGTTAGTTTCTTAACCTCACTTTTAAGAAAATGTTCTTTCTTAGGATGATTTAGGAACTCTGAAATACTACCACAGATACACCAATAAAATATCACAATAAAAGTCCTACTTGGAGACATCTGCAAAGTACCTGATAGCGTTTGAAACTAGCACCTCTAGAAGAACCCATGTAAATCTGCATCGAAGCCCACACCTTGGCTTCCCAATTGGCAATTCGTCTTCCTTGCAGGCAGCTATACAAAGCATGCACGCCCCTCTCTCATGATCTCTATGGCAAACAATCTGAACTTCTTTGTTCTCCATATGTATACCATGGAGGTTTGTCAGCAGACCCTGGAAATGTAGAGGAGGAAACCTCCTCCACACTGGCACTTACAGGCTACCATGACTGTCCCCTAGCACCATTGTAGAAGGACAGAGACAAAAGCTTTCAAACTGGGCTGGGGTTGTAGCTCAGTGGCAGAGCACTTGCTTAGCAAGTGTGAGGCACTGGGTTCGACCCTTAGCACCACATAAAAATAAATAAACTAGGGCTGGGGTTGTGGCTCAGTGGTAGAGCACTTGCCTAGCATGTGTGAGGCACTGGCTTCGATTCTCAGCACCACACATAAATAAATCAATAGAAGTCCATTAACAACTAAAAAATTTTTAAATAAATAAACTAATAAAATAAAGGCATTCTGTCTATCTACAACTACAAATTTTTTTTTTTTTTTTTTTGTAAAAAGGGTTCAAGGGGCTGGGGTTATGGCGCAGTGGTAGAGCGTTCGCCTAGCATGCGTGGGGCACTGGGTTCGATCCTCAGCACCACCTAAAAATAAAATGAGGATATTCTGTCCACCTACAACTAAAAAATAAATATTAAAAAAAAGGGTTCAAACCTCTTATTTAAGAAGAGCAAAAACTCTCCAACTGTTTAAAATGCAAGTGTGCCCAGAAAAACTAGCAACAACGAACAGCCTAGGTGGCAAACGCAGGATCCAGAACCATCATCCGGAATCCACTGAACGCCTGGGAGCATCTACAGAGTGTTACTAAAGCTCTGCAGACCCTGATAATCTCAAGAACTCCTTGAACTTGTTTTGTTCTAACAAGAGCTGACTTACAGGCGTGCATACCCTCAGGCTGTCATCAGTCTCAGATAAGCAGAATTCTGCTAAGACTCACTGCAGGCAGGCAGGAAAGTAGTCACCAAGGAGGCTGCTCAGAGGTTCTCCTTGCAGGGGGCAGCAGCAGGAATGACCAGCAGTGGTTCCCAGGGCTCCAGAGATAAAGTTTTCAGAAGCTCCTGTTCAATGGTACTGGTTCCATCGGAACCCTCTTGTCTGCCAAGTATTGCAATTTGAGCTCCAAGCATAGTTTTAAATTTCCTAGCAGTCAAATTAAAATAAAAGAAAAAAAAATACTACAAGCAGGGCTTGGTGGCATGCCTTTAGTCCCAGCTATTCAAAAGGCTGAGGCAGCAGGATCCCCTAATCCCAGGAACTGGAGGACAGTCTGTGGAACACAGTGAGACCATATCTCATAAAAACTCCAAATGACACACACACACAAAAAAAAAAAAAACACAAAGAAATAGTTCTTTAACTCAAAGAAATGTTAACTCAAGAGATCCAAATTAGTATCATTTCAACATGTCTTCAACACAAAAAATGTATTCTAGACCTCTGACATCCTTTGTTAAAAATTTTTTTTTAATTTTTTTTGTCATTGTAGATGACAGAATATTTTTATTTTATTTATTTGTTTTCAAGTGGTGCTTAGAAACAAACTCAGCACTTCACATGTGCTAGGCAAGCGCTCTGCCACCGAGCTCCGTCTCCAGCCCGTCTGACACCCTTTTCTCCCTACTCACTCTCAAATGTGCTGTGTATTTTATCCCCATGCACATCTCCACTGGGAACAGCCACAGTCCAGGTGCCCAATGCCACATGTGGCTTGTGGCTAATGTGCGGGATGGTGCTGTTTTCAACCCCAGAAGGTAGACTCGCAGCAAAGGTGGTGAGTGAACCAAGATAAAGACACGAATGCAATGTCTTCTTCCCGTTTGCTTTTCCTCATTTCAGGGAACGTGTAAAAAATTCCCCAGTGACAACAAGCAAAGATACGCACGAATTAGTTATCATATCACCTGCCTCACCCAACCTACTTTAGAAGCCGAAAAATCTTTTTCTCTACCTCTGAAATAATAAAAGAATGCGATAAATCAGAATCGCTCTAAGAATATAAATTCTCAGAGTCCAACATGTAAGACGATTTAACCAGTTCTGGGAAATAGCACACAGACTTCCCATGACATTTTTGATGAAAAGGAGAAAGAAAAACAGCACTTTACTATAGTACAAAACACACAGCAATTTCCACAGTTTTCTAAACTCTCGCATTCCTAACTGCACATGCCGGCTCATGGTCCAAGTCACTGGTACTTCAGAGCTAAGGCAAACAAAATCAGACAGCTAATTGAATAGTGAACAGCAGAAAACAGGCACTTTGATCTCAAAACTGCTCTTTCTGCCTCCCAACCAGGCTCGGGTATTTCTAATGTGATAAAAGAAGGAGGAGAGAAATGTGTGGACTTATTTATAGTGGTCTGAGGCACAGTGTGACACCTGGCACCAGAAAGGACAGAACATAGGAAAAGAGGTGGGAGGGAGGAAGGATTTATAACAAAGATCCAAGAATGGGGTGACTTAAAGGTCACCAGGTGCACACATAGCCAGGGGAGTGTGTCTTTAACCAGCCATGCCCTATCAACAATGACCTTGACCTTTTGTGTCCAACTCACTTCCCCACACTTACCTCGACAGCATTTAAATAGGAGCCAAGATACACATTCAAAGGTTCATGTGTATAGAAACCAACGGTGAGAGGTATACCCCCAAAGGTAGCGTAGCCTAAATTATCTATCAACAACCACTGTTTTTCAGAGTTCCTTACCAGGAGCAGCTCTCCCCTTCTGTACTGTCCCCAGGGCAGACCAGGAGGTCATCTCCTAGAGGCAGAGAGGGCCCTACCCCCACAGGCTTCCCCAGCAGATTCTGGAGCCAGACTGTCATGAAGCCATATTTTCCACACAGGCATGAGTTTATTTAAAATGATTTAAGTTTATTTAAAATGATCTAAGAAGTTATTTGCTTTTTCAGCCCAAGCTAAGGTATGCAGAAGTTCTTCCACATCTCTAACCTGATGCTCTCCTTCTACCATGCATCCCAAGGTAGGTCCTGACCTTTAAGCAAATTCATTCTACCTGGAGAACAACTGCCACCTAAAATTCCAAACATATTCATTCATTCTACAAATATTTATTTAGCCCTTACGACAGACCAGGCATCATGCCAGGCCAAAAAGGACACAGAATTCAAAGGCAAGGACATGACGTTCAGAATCCAGTGGATCAGGCTCTGATGCCACACTGGCTGGGTAACCCTGCAGAAAAGTAGTAAGTAGCAGCAGGCACAATGACCATGTGGCAGCCACGGTCCTGGGCACTTCACACGCACTGACTTGTTTTACTTCTTACAACACCCTATGAGTGAGTTGGTAATAATGCTCCCATTTTACAGATGTGGGAATTGAGGCTGAGCAATTCAAAAACCTGCCTGAGTCCTAGAGCTAACAGGTAGTAAGACAGGTTTGGTTTTCCTTTTCTTTTTTCAAAATAGCTTTATTGATATATAATTTACATACTATAAAATTAATTGAGCCCAGGCAAGTCCATCCTCAGAACTACATACAATACCCCTCTTCCCCCGGCCCCACTCAGCTTTCCCAAGCCACAGTGTCCTATTTATGAGATGCAGATGACAAACTCCAATCCACAAAGCAGTTAAGAGGTTCGAGGAGAAAATAAAGGGTAGTAAAGCAGCACAGCCCAGAGCTTGGCACAGAGGACTTTTCAAAAAACAGGCTGCTCTTAAAGAGTTTAATCAGAGACAAAACTGGTAAATAGAGTCTTTTGGGAGGGAGAGAAATGACATAAGTACAGCTCAAGCACAAAGGGCAACTGTGTGCTTAAAATGGGAGTGAGGTCCTGTATCCCATGAGTTAAAGTATTTGAGATGACGGACCCAGTTGAAAATGCCGAGTTTAATATCAGGCTAAATCACTTAAGGCATAAAGAGCAGTAGAACAGGCAGTGCCCCTGTGAACAAGACGAGTCTTGCATGTGTAACACATGAGGCATGAATCGTGCAGGCTGTGGGGAGCAGGCTAAATCCGTTTCTAGAGATGGTATGAGGACCTACCTGCAAGCTAACAACACACACTTGGCTTCCAAATCCTCTGAAGCAAACGCCTCCAAGATGGGACTGAGGGTACCAGGCAGATGCAACCTTGTACATTTGTCTGGTCTCACTCTGCAGAGCTTACTGTTGTCCTCTGAGGATAATAAACTCCCCTGCTGACCTTGAAGCCTTCTTCTCCCACACATTACTACCACCATCTGAGTGCCCCTGGAACCAGACCTCTGCTCTAAGACTGAGGCAGGGGTCAGTGGGAGTAAAGGGGCAACAAAAAGAAGGTTCTCCCAGCCCAAAGGCCAGTAGCCCTCCCTGAAATCCAACCTGCAGCTCCTGCAGGAATGAACCCCAGCCAAGGCAATGGGCCACTGACTCACAAGTGCCACCAAACTACAAAGTTCCATTCTAGAGTCTTGCCAAAGGAAAAGATGGCTACCTTAGACAAAACCCACAGTTCAAACACATTTTCTGGCTCTCAAGAATCCAACGGCACTAAGTAATCTTCTGTTAGTTTAAAAGAATAAACTCCTTCTAGGAGTGAAACTAAGAAATTTAGCTCCTGATTTCAAAGATACTGGTTGTCTGGGAGGAGTGGGTATTACCCATGCTCAGACAATGTGTGGATCTAGGGTGACTGCTTGAGGAATTACAAGGAGCTTGTTAACACAGTGACATCTGAGTAGGGACAACAATCCAGCAACTGTTGAGTCCAATTTCCTGTTCTACATCTTCCATGGCAAATTTCTTTTTAAAAAAGAAAGAAAAGCACTATAAGGTTAGGCTGGACACATCCTCAACTGTAATCCATCAGAAGCATGAGATTTACCCTACCTGGTATTTTCACAAAAGGGATGATGTCACACACACGTGACCCCTATCCATAACAGGCCTGAAGGCAACTATCGCCTGATGTGACAGTGCTGTCCCAACTCTGTATGGTGGCAGACTTATAGAACAACCTGATGGGCACAATGGGCTGGGTCCAGAATGGCTTCCCCACCACTCAACACAAAACACTGGAATAAAGAGCTCTAATGTTGCTCCAAGGACAAATGGAAAAGTCAGCCTTTAGTTCAGGATGGGCAAAAGCAGGTTTCTCCACAGTAGCACCACTAACATTTGGAGATAATTCTGTGTTGTGTCAAGGTCACAAAGGTCTGGCAGCATCCCCGACTTATAGTCACTGGATAACCTTAGTCCCCAGTGTGACAAGCAAAAATATCTGCAAACATTACCAAATGTCCCCTGAGGAGCCAAAGTGCCCCTGCTTAAGAACCACTAGTCAAAAGGAAGAGGACCATTTCTCCAGGCCTACTGATATCCCATCTGGAGAAGGCCTGAAATCAGTAACTACTGAACACTGGATGTCAGAAGCCAACATGGCCCAAACCAGCTGATCTCTCTAACCTCTTCCTCCTCTGTTCCCAACTCAAATATCTCTGCCATGCCCAGCCTAGCCAAGCTACAAAGGAGACCTTCTTCCCACTCCCACCCCCCACAACCAGAGGTGCCAGATCTTCCATCTGGTTGGTCCTTAGGTGTTGATGTCTCCCAGGGTACCAACTCTCCTCTCAAGTCTCTGGTTAATGCAGAGAAGGAAAATATCTATATTTGAGAACTCAAAAAGGATATGGTCGTTTCTGTAGCCAGCTGAAAAACTTTGCTTTCTCTTTGTTTTTTATTTTACTCTTTGTAATTTCTATACATTCAGTGGTAAAGCCCAAGATTCAAAACAGACGTAACTCTAGGGCCTATGTTTCTGTTATTATACACCTGCTTCTCAAATGGGAGACAGAGAATGAACCAGCAAAGGAAACCCAGAAAGAGCGGTGTAGTCCACAAAGCCAAACGAAGACTTGGAAACCTAAAAAGCAATCACCAAATCTGTCCTTTAACATATGGGTTTTGAATGATTTATCAGAAAAAGACAGCAAAAAGGGGCAATTTCATCCACCCGTAAATAAACCCTATGTACTACCATATCCAAAAAAGATTACATAGACAATATTTAAAAATGTCGTTATAATATTTACATAAGGTAACATACACTTCCTCTTTAAAAGCCCTACAGAATAGATATACCTGCACTGTATAGAAAGGCAAACAACACATATTTCTGATTTGGTTTTTAAATGCAACTGTGATGGGAAAAAAATGGGAATCTGTGCTTGAGCATTTCCAGATCTTAGTAACCAGGAAGAAAATACTGAGCAAAATGTACACCCATGT
>PVHX01010238.1:23248-71480 GCA_004024805.1 Geosciurus inauris | reverse complement strand
AATGGAACCACCATTTGACCCAGCTATCCCACTCCTTGGCCTATACCCTAAAGACTTAAAAACAGCACAGTACAGTAAAGCAGCCACTTCAATGTTTATAGCAGCACAATTCACAATTGCAAAACTGTGGAAGCAACCCAGATGTCCTTCAATAGATGAATGGATAAAGAAACTGTGGTACATATACACAATGGAATATGAGCTGCATCCCCAGCCCCTTTCACTGTCATCTTTTTTTGGTTGGTCAATCCCTCTTTTGATTTTTTATTTTTAAAAAATATAATACAGGGAGATGAAGAAGCAACACAATCACACACTTTTTTTATCTGTGCATGAAACGAGCAGCACATCCGCAGTGGCCCATCACAACAGACTGAAAGTGAGGAAATGGCCATTGACCAGGATGAGTTCTTGTTATTTACCTCACAGGGTGAAGATCTAGGTGCAAAGCTTATGTTATATAATTACTCAGTTAACATACTGTGCTAACTAAATTCTGGTTACTGGGATTCCTGTATCTTGAAACTGTGCAAAGCAAGGACTCGCAGAACACTCACATGCACGAGCACACGTGTTCACATACGCCATACATGTATATACATGCATACACATATATACACACAGAAAGCCATCCCTGATGAGTTTCTCCATTAAGGGCACAGTAAGCCTCTCACAAAGAAAAAAAAAAAAAAGATTTTAAATGAAATAACTGATTTTAAGAGAGATGCTCCACAACTATAAGATAGATTAACTAGAAATAAGCTAGAGATGAAAAAGAGGTTGAGATTCCTTGAGGCTAAATTCCAGACTTCTTTTACCCAGAGGGGCTTTGGATGCCTGCATGAGTGGAAGATGATAACACTTCTCACCCACTACCTGGAGAGCAAAGAAAGATTTGCTTTCAAATAGTCCCACAGGCATACTCTAGCTTTTCTCCACTAGGCACTAAGTACCCAATTCATACCAAGAAAGTCAGCCTGTGAGCAAAAGCTGCCATAGGCCTGGCAATCACGGAATGCACCTGGAAATTCCTACTCAGTTTGAGGTCAGAAGTTAAAAATGACTTTCTCAGGGAAGCTCAGGCTAGGTGAGCACCACCCCCATTATTCTCTTCCTGTTCTATACTCTTGCTTTATAGTATACATGCATTTACTTAATGCATAACTAACTGTGTTTACTATGAGATTAGGAAGAAAATAATTTACAAATAATATTTAAGCTTCATATCAATAATAATCACAAATCCATTCATTCAATAAAAAATCAGACTGTGTGCTTCATCATTGAAGCCTGTCTTAGTCTCTTAATGCTGCTAAAACAAAAAAGCAGAATCAGACTGGGTAATTTATTAAAAACAGATATTTATTTTTTTTCACAGCTCTGGAAGCTGGGAAGGCCAAGATCAAGGCACTGGCTAGTTTGGTGTCTGATGAGTGCCCAGGCTTTGCTTCTAAGTTGGTGCTGTGGAGGCTATGTCCTCACAGGTGAAGCAACACAAAGGCCAAAAGGGCAACAAGGGCCTAGTTAGTTCACTCCAGCCCTTTTCTAAGGCACTAATCCATTCATGATGGCAGAGCCCTCATCACATCTCCTAAAGGCCACAGGTTTAATATAACTTTACTATTAACTTTTAATGATATCTCACTGGGGATTTAGTTTGATCATAAATTTTGGAGAGAACACAAACATTGAAACCACAGCAGATCCCCAGTACCTGTCCCCATACCAGATGTCCAGCCAGTATTATTAAGTTATAATCCTACAGATCATGAGAGGATGGTTCAAAGCTTTCCTAGATTGTACTTTTGGGCTAGCAGTTGAACATTTATTTGTCAACACAACTTTTCATTTCAGAAAAGCATGAACAGTTGTCCCTATAAACTTTTTATTTTTTACACATGTATAGGTTACCCAAAGATGAAGTTGCTCACTATGACAACTCAAGAAATGGAGAAAATATTTCAGGGCAATAGGTTCTCTAAACCTGTGCTCTATGAACTTACTCAGTGAGTTTCCTTCCTGGAAAAATTGCATATTTCCTCAATATCTGTTTATCTATTTAAAAATAAATATATTATATCATAGGGGACTAGAATAATGCCATCCCAAAATGTGCTTCTTTGGCAAAAGGATTATTTCAAGTTGATTAATCTGAGAAACTGCAGACATAGAAACTCAAAAATATATACAGTAGAAGTTAATCTTTTGTAAGGAAAATTTAGATTTCCATTTCTAGGGATGTCTCTTTCTCTGTACCAAGAAAAGAAGGATAAAGTTGTATTGCTAGAGACTGTTTGTCAATGGAGAAGGCACTGATTCAACTATGCACAACAAACATCATTACTATGCTTTTCCTGGTTACCTCTCCCATTACAGGGCTCCCAAACACTCTTCTTTCTTTGAATATCTACTTCTAGATATATCATATTCAGCCTGCAAAAAATTAAACACAAACAGAAAACCTTGAAAGAAACCAGATGAAAGGAAAAGGAGGAACAAAGATAACAACTTTTTGGATACAAAGTGTCCCTCAAAATACTCATTTGTTGAGGGTCTGGTCCCTAATGCAGCAATATTCAGAGATGGGGACTTTGAGAAATAATTGGATTATGAGAGTTCTGCATTATCACTGGATTAGTCCACTGAGGAATTCATAGGTGAATGCATTGTTGGGAAGTCATGGAAACTAAGAGGAGGGTAGGTTGGAAGGAGGTCACTGGGAGAATGTTCTTGGGGATTATATTTCATCCCTGGATCCTTCCTTACTCTCTCTCTGCTACCAGTTGCTATGAACAGAGCAGCTTTCCTCAGCCATGCCCTTCCACCATGATGTTCTGATTCATCTTGGGTCCAAAGCAATGGAGTTGGCCAATTCTGAACTGAACCTCTGAAACCATGAGACCAAATTAAACTCTCCTCCTCTAAGTTGTTCTGGCCAGGTGTTTTGATTTCACTGAAAGAAAAGCTGACTGACACAGTTAATTATCTCCGTAAAGATCCCATCTCCAAACATGACCACATTCGGAGGAACTTAGGGTTAGAGATTCAACATATAGATTTGGGGAAACATAATTCAACTTATAAAACAAATATATTTTTTATTTCATTAGTTTAGAGCAGAATATTCTTTCCATGTAAAGAAGTTGAATTTCCTCATGGGCAAAGAGTAAAATGAAATAATAAGAAATCATTGTTAAACATTATGAACATTGTAAAATTATTCAGTGGTGGCTAACATGTCATCGGGGCACCTCAGTTTATCACTCTGAAATTACTTACCTTAGTTATTATATTTCTGCAAATAGGCGTAGAAAGTTTGACCAGATATTTGCCCATACTAGAAATACAACCTAGAAATTGCTTTTGGAATAAACCCTTTTAATTGGCTTTTTAAAAAAATTGTGATTGTACTCATTATCCTCAAGGTACAAAGGAAATATAACCAACTAGGTGTTAAGATAATGAAATAGTGCCAGTTTACTAATTTTATACTTAAAATATTTAAGAAGTTTGTATCAGTTTATTTATTTATTTATTTATTTTGTACCAGGGATTGAACTCATGGTTATTTGACCACTGAGCCACATCCCCATCCCTATTTTGTGTTTTATGTAGAGAAAGGGTCACACTGAGTTGCTTAGCACCTCACCGTTGCTGAGGCTGGCTTTGAACTCACGATTCTCCTGTCTCAGCCTTCCAAAGTGCTGAGATTACAGGCTTGCACCACTGTGCCTGGCTAGTTTAGTTATTTTATAGATATTTCATATTTATTCCATGAAATAACAAATTATCTGCACATTTCAGTCAATTCAAGTAAAAATAAGATATTTAACAGAAACATAACTTTTAGCTTATTTTTTGTTCACATTACATAGACTTTCCAACTTAGCTATACACTGAATTTTCCATGATAGAATGCTCCATAAGTTCTATCTCGTGCCACAGTTGCAGTGACACCAAGAAAGCCAAATATATTCATGTGAAATGGAGTACACTACTAATTAAAGTGTTGCTCAGAAATAATTATTCAAGCAATCAAAATTGTGGATAACTGCAATAATATTTTCCCTTTTATTTTCATTTATTTATTTATTTGTGGTGTTGAGGATGGAACCCTGGGCCTCACATATACTAGGCAAGTCCTCTATCACTGAGCTACATCCTCAGCTCTCTTATTTTCTTAAGAAACACTCAGTCTTATTCTTATCCTTACATTTTGCAATAAAAATAGGCTTGCACATATTCATGTTGAGCCTTCTTTTATATATGTTCCCCAAACCTATGAAGTAACTTTATACTGTGGCTTGGATTTCACTGCAGTATAAAGCAAAATTCCACTCATAACCAAATATCTCTACTTGAGCAACTTTTCATTGTTCTAAACCGAACCACAGAGGACTTTTGAAAGTCAATGAACTATAGATGTATATATTCTCCAGAAAATAATCAGTTTTTAACACTTTTTATGAAGGCTATATAGTACAATGACAATAAGTTTAGGTGTAATAATTCCATGACTAAAGTTAAATGGATGCATGTTATAACTGGCTGATCATACAAATAATTATTAAATATAAACACATATGCTTTTGTAGATTTGTAGGAGAGATTCGTTAATTGCTTAATGAAAGATGTCTTTCAGATACTAATTCCTTCATTTAGTTCAACAGATTAAATTTTATATGAGAAGATATTAGCATGCATGCAATGAAGTGACAAGGACAACCAAAAAGCTTAAATGTTAATGGATAAAATATAGCATTCAGGTTATTTAAAAAATGAAACAGTATAATTTTCATTTTGAATGCTTCCATTTGCTCTCTGCATAGACAAAAATGTCCTTTTCAATATTCATGCAAATGTTGCAATATCAAGAGTGTTTCTACATTTTTCTGAGTTGTAAACAAATTATGAAACTTCAAACAGTGTATGAAAAATTCCAGATAAGCTAAGATTTTGCATTTTCTAATTTGCAGAACTAGTCAGGATTTGACATTTGGAACCAAAGCAAATCACTTTTTTGCTATGGTTTTAAGTCATTAATTTTATGGAGATTCTCTGTAGTTTGCAGAAAGCTGTCATATAAAAATAGCTTTGCCACCATAGAGTTAATATGGACAATTTTTTTGTGTGTGAAAGAAAATTGCCGCTAATACCAACAGACCTGTGTCTTCATTCCCTCCAGTCCCCTTAAACTGCAGTTCAATCTGGCATCATCTTTTTTCCTCCCCCAGTAGGGTGCAGAGAGCCCTCTAGCTTCCAAGCCTGTTTCCTACTGAGGTACATATTGGCTAGCATACAGCTGCTCAGAACAACTATTTGCATCTACAATGGGGTCATCCCACCACGTTCTTTTCAGATCAATATGATTGGTACAAACAATAGTTTGATTTTGATTGCTCTATAGTACGCTTGGGTAGAGCCTCTGAATGCAAGTGAATTGCTTAGAAACAATAGGCTGGTTCATCATCCAAAGCGTCCCTTTGCAAACAGCTGCCTCTGCCACACTCACCCTGACAACGTCCAGAAAAACAGATGGTTTCAGCATTCATGGCCAGTTTAGTGAAAGCCCCTGAGTCAACCATTCAATGCATGTTTTTAATCTATTTGATATTAAGGGGTATTTCTCTCCATTAAAAATTCTAAATATATTTAAATTCTTTTGCTAGCTCTAAGTTGAATTAAAAAGAAAAAAAGAAGTAGGCATTCTGGAGGTGAGAATAAAATCCCTTTCTTAAATCAGTTTAGCCAGGTCTTTTGTTAAAACTGCAGTGTGGACCCTCATGCATGATAAGTGTAGTAATTCTGCAACACAAAAAGGTAAATAATAAGGGAGCATAGGTCCCTGAGCACTTATGTCCCAGCTTCTGTTGTCTATTTAAAGGTAGACCCTTAAGGTTACTTTAAAATGAAAAGCATTTTTCTCCTGGTTTTGTTTTATCATAAGAAAAATCAGTCTAGGGCATTGCATCAGGAATAACACAAGAGGCACTGTCATTCCTGTGTGGTATCATCACTCATTTATAGAATATATTAAAATTTATTTTGCATTCAGATGGCTGCAATGGCTCTGAAGATTCATATCGATCTTAAATGCATTTGTGTTTTGGTGATTTAAAAGAAAAAAATAACTGTTATATTTGGCATATAATACTAATACCTCAGCATTTTCATAGTAAGCATTAGGGGCAAGAAATTTTTACCTGTTAGGAGGAGAAATTTAATTTAATTTAAAAACAAATTATTAGAAACAGGAGAGTAAACAAGTTTTAGTTATAAATTTTTCATTAGAAAAGGACCCCAAAGTAACTCAATGTTACATATTTTTCAAAATATCCCTTGTGTATATCATAACTCTCTAAGGATATAAAGGAGATTGATGTACATTCTGACATACTTTTGTTAGTAACTATCTTTTCCAGAACATTTTTAACCCCCATCTACATTTATAAATCCACAAAAATGTCTGAATAAAAAATAAATTTGATTTGTCATAAATTATAATAATTATAATTTATGTAAACTCTATCAACATGTTAATATTAATTTAAGTGAATTATACACTATTTATTATAAATATATTTATTTAACAAATAAGTGATTTATATTACATAAATATGTACTATATACATGATTATACTATGTACTATATAATATATAATACATATTATAAATATAACATTGTATACATTGTACATAAATATATTCAACTAATATTACTAACTTATAAAATAAAGATAATAATTTTATCCATTTCATTGGGTTATTAGCTGAAATAAATCAGATAATGCTTATAAGAGCACTTAAGGACCTGTAATTCATTATTATTACCATCACCACTGCTATCATTATCATTACTAGAGAAATATAAAGAAAAGATAGAGCAGAAGAAAGTATGAAGTAATCCAACAGGTCAGGCTGAAAACTTGCCCTGGAAGAACTAAGGTCATGATCTGGTCATGGTCATGGTCTGGTCCATGAACTCTTGCAGCACTTGGAAGCAGCACTTCACAACTTCAGGATCCATGCCTGCTCTTCACACCCAAACTTCTTTTGTGGGGACCCAAGATGATTCTCCTGTCTGCCAATCATGGCCAGTGTTGATACAGTTCTCACAGCTACTTCCTGGGTTCCTTGATGCTGCCTAGTAACACTTGAGCTTTATAATTTATCCCCTTTAGTCATCTTTGCCCCATACCAAAGCATCTGCAGAGGTGCTCTGATGAGGATGAGCAGCACACACACAAAAATAGGTAGAGTGTTTCACCCAAGATGTGCAGAGACCCTCCCTTATCTCCCAATATTACATGCAAAAAAGCAAACACTCTCCATTCCGCTAGATTCACACTTCCCCTATTGGCCAATATTTTGCCTTCTCTCTCACTTCAAGAGTGGTCTGTCCTTGCCAAGTCTCCTTCCTCACCTCTTTCTGCAATAAACACTCCACTAAAATTGTGATAATCCAGCTGATTACCCAGGACCTCCTACCTGTCAAATCCAGTGAGCACTTCTCAGTCCCTATGGTATCTAATTTTGCTGAAGAATCTGCTGACCACCATCCATTCCCTCATTCATTTACCTACCGGACACTGGACCCTGGGGATCCAACCAAATATTTATATTACTTCCAGAGACACCTCCTACAATCTCTCCTAGCTTTCGACTTACCTTCTCAGTCACACTCACAGATTTACTTTCTCTATCACCCAGTGAAATATTAAATATTTTTGCAGTTCTATTGCTTATGCCTGTATGTAGACACCCTCATTACCTATCCATTCACTCAACAAAACCCTAACTGAGCATCTCCTACATCCAAAATATACCTATGCCCATGACTTCAACTAAATGTGACCTCCAAACTGACATCTTTTATTCCTCCAACAACTACTGTCAAGCACTTATTCTGTGCCAGGTATAGTGTTAGGTTCATTCCTTTACTGACTAACAAACTACAGTCTCCAACTTGACAGAGCTTTCTGTGTAGTTTGGGAGAAAGATAACTACACAGATAATTATAATACTGAATGACTCAGAGATGAAGACACAGAGAAGGTTAACCTAATTGACACAAAGGGTGTAGACTTCACATGTATAAAAGCAGAGGGGTGATATCCTCTGATTAGTATTTTTAGAAGATCACTCTAGCTACATTATGGAAAACAGATTTGAAAGGGGCAGTGAGAAGAGGTATTCTATAGTAATCCTTGCAAATGATGATGGCAACCGGATTAAGGGAGAGGGTACAGCAATAAATAAGTGGACTTTAGTGATACTTATAGAATATGTTTGGTGACTTATATTGAGCCCTGAAGTTATATATAAAACAATTGCTGAAAGCAGGACAGAATACCTGGGGGTCAGGTATGTTCCTGTGGCTGTGTTGCAGTTCTTATAGAAGCATTTTGTAATTGAGGATATAAGTCTGTCTACTGCACCAGGCCAGAAGAATTCTCTCTATATATTTAATTAACTTCTTTCTTATTAAAATCAGGGTAGAAAGGGAAAGAGAAGAAGAAAGAAGTTTGAGGGGAATATATAGTGGAAGAGTTTAAAATCCTCATTACATAGTGTTTTTTGACAGCAGGAGGGAGGTCCTTTGCAATTTTGTTTACCTGAGACCTAGCACAATGTTCGGCATGAAACCAGGTGTTCAATGTTTCTTGAATGGATAAGTAGGTGAATGAATGAATGCGAAAATGCCCACAGGCTTTTCAGCATACAGTCTGTGAAGATGCTCCAAGGAAAAGAGAAAAGAGCCAGCTCTCTCCTCAGTCTGACCGTCTGTGATTGATCTCTTCCTCCAAGCTTCCTGTATTTAGGAGGTAGGGGTGGATAAATATGAAAGAAGGTGTAAGCATGCAACTAAGAGCAAGATTTCAAGTCCAAAGAGATGTGAAGTTTCAGGGCTTGAAAGGACCCCCCACATTTACCTCACTTTACAGATGGCAGCACTAAGAAGGACGTTTCCCAGTCAGGCATGGTAGGGAATAAGAAGATCTCGGTCTGTGGACCTGAACCCAGTGGTCTCTTCCTCTCCAAAACGTCACAACCTCAAACCTTTCACAAAACTTAATCATGTTAGATGTTGCAAATGATCCCAATTTAAGTCTGAAGTCAAGGGAATGAATTTAACTCTCTTTGCTTTGTAGGGGAAAATTAAGCAAAAAAGAAGATATTGTCTCCATCTGTTGGTTTAGTTTTGTCTGTTTCCTACCTTGTTCCAAGTACATTAATAGCCCTAAGCATCTTTGAGTATGATAGATAATGTGCTTCAACTACTTGCCAACAAATGATTCTCTAAATCTTCAGTGGAGGTCAGGAGAGGAGAACCAAGCCTGTCTTGGGTGTTATCAGGAAGAAATGTAGAGCCCTGGGACAGTTATTCAGTGGCTTAATACTGACTTGAAGTTGCTTTCCTCTCTATCCCAGGTTTTATCACTTTCTATAGCCAATCCTAATTCCTGTCTTTTGCTCTCCCTAGGTCCCCCAATTTCTCTAAGACAAAGATGATTTATATACTGGGACTACTCTCCAGGCACTATGGCTGGGACCCTGCTGTTCAGACATCTCTGATGCCACCTGTCCATCTGTGTGCTTCCCAACCTTCTTTTACAACATGCCAGGATAACACCCTTATGCCAAATGCTTGATCTTCTTGCTTCCTAACATCGACTTCCCACTAATTTCCTGCTGCAAGGACTTGTCCCTCTTCAGCTCTATTCCCACCGGATCTCTTTTTGTTCTGGGTTCCTGGTTGCTTCCTATAACAATATTTTTAATTCTTTTTTAAAAATGTAAGCAATTTAAAATTTAAAAAGTAATGCATTTTATTGTAGGCAATTTATAAAATAGAGATGAGGAAAAGAAGAAAATGAATGTGATGTTGTCTTATCTCTCAGAGATAACCACGTAGGCATGTTGGTGTGTCTTGTTCATACACCCACACAACTCACATAAGCACAGATAGAGTGTTACTCCAAAACTGGTACTATTCAGTATTGTAAATCCACCTTTTTACTTAGTAATAATGAATAACATTTTTTCATACCATTAAATATTCTTATATATCTTAATTGATGAATACAACTGCATTCTAGGGATATACCATATAGCTATGCTAATAACCCTTTGTTATTGTTTGTTATTTAGGTAATGTTTCACTATTATAATAAGTGCTACAGTATATAGCACATGTATATATAGAGAGATGCAATAACTATCTATCTATATGAATCTTCAAGCACTTCTATGTTTATTTCCCAAGGATTAATTACTAGCATTGGCATTGCTTAGTCAAATGGCATGCAGGCTTTCAAAGCTTATAAGAAAACTGTCCTTCAGAAAAATCAAAGCAATATATAAGTGGCAGTATATAAGAGTGCTTACTGCTAGACAAATCTTTTCTGAATAGTTTTTATTTTTATGCCTCAAAAACTTTGTCATCCTAACTATTTACCAGGATCAGGTTTTGCTTCAAATCCTGTGCTTGCCAGCCTGTGAAGCTGGGAATGTTTATGAACCTCTCTGGTCTTTTAACCTCTCTGATAGCATGCAGAAGAACACACATAGGCCCACAGTCACTCACAATGAAAATTTGTTTTCTCCTTTACTATGTCACATACCAGTCAACATGTAAACAATCATTGCCACCCCGTTTTATAATTTATCTTTTTATGCTTGCTCTGGAAAAAAAAAAAAAAAACAACCAAAAAAAACCCCACCACCACCACGGCCTGCTTTCCAGGGAAACATTGTGATGAAAAGCCAGGCCACCTATAGAATTAGAAAGCAATATCACTCATTGCCAGCAGATGCCACTACCTGATCCATGATCTATATCAGAAATGTTTAAGTATGAGGTTCCAGGTAATCAAATCAGTGGTCTGGTTAGATCACAAGTGCTATACATCTAAAATGATGTAAAAACTGTGCAGAGAAAGCTTACTTGTAAACAGGGCAATATACTTTGGAATATATTTTCATAATTAAATGTCTTGCCCAACTTTCTATTTAAATGTATTGTGTGTTGTATACATGTATATGCACAAATCAAGTTAAATACTAAAGTTCTCCCAAGAGATTTATATTATGAGCTGCTCTCCAATGTATCTCTGCCACCCGCTGAGTTCTAATGACTTTAAAATATGCTAGTAATGAGCAAAGACATATGGGATATTATGTAGAGCTGAGGTAGGTGGTAAGAGATACAGCATGAGATTCAAGAAGAGAGTATTTTTTCTAATGTACTCTGCATGAAATTACCTAATAAAGCATTAGAAAGGAAACTGCATAATCTCATGCCTTTCTTTATATATGTGAGTCTACATATCTGTCTGAAACATTGCCTCTATGTGGAAATATACATATATAATGTTGGCTATCATTTCTCTTGCAATACTTGAAGGATGTACAATCCCAGAAACTTCTATATGTTCTTTAATGGTATCCAGAGAAGTCTTGTTACCTAAGTAACCTACTCAAGTATGTTTTCTACTCAGGAATTATAAAAGCTCTGGCTAATTCACATGTGTGTACTACTCTTGTTACACATTAAAGGCATGAGAGAACCTACAGATGGCACACACATATGATTAACGATATGGAAAAGTTAAGATAGTGCAAAAAGTAAGGTCCAAGATGAATTATTAAGATTTTCCACCATTTGAAATGTTATGCTCCTCTGAAAATTTAAAGAGATTTTTATTTAAAATATATCAGAATTAAATAGTTTTCTCTAAAGGTTTAACACTTTTAAAAATGAAAATGATGGGCCTAGATTTGGAGAGATTGTCAGAAATTTCTCAAAATGGTAATTTTTTAGGAACAACAACAAATATAAATGACTAAAATCCACTTTCACACTCTTTGGATGCCAAGTTTGAGCATGTGGGGACTAAGCTGTAGTCAAAAGGCAATCAGCTGGGCATGTCTGAGGAACAAAAAGGCCATTATGGCCTGTTCCCTGCACACAGAGAAGGCAAAAGGGTGGAGGAGGCTTCTGCAAGGGCCCTGTGGCTAAGGCTGGGATAAGCATCTCTTCTGAGAAAAACAGGAAGCCAAAGCGAGTCTGAAATGGGAGTGGCACGCATGACTTCAGTTACAGAACACCTGTCCAAAAGTGCCAAGGATCTTGAATGTGTTTTTAGTATCGGAATATTTGTGCAAACTTGATACATTACCTTCATAAATTTGTTTTTTAATATGTGTAAAGTCTCAGTGTTTGTGAATGTTTTGTCACTGGAGCTAGGTTTGCCCCGACAGTTATGTGAAGTGCTCAAAAAAACAATCCAAAAAACTTAAAACGAGGTTTAAGATAATCTGATTAACAGACAGGGGTCAAGTCATCCCTGACGGGCTAGAGGAAAGAGGTGTCTGGAAGGCCTGCACTCAGGCCATACCATGATAAAAGGTAGCAAGGTGAGAAGCAGAGGTTTGTTAGGGTCAGTGGGGATAAAGGTACAGATATACAAACCTAATATGTCCAGGGAGTTATCTGACATTTGTCGTGGTAATGAAAGGCCTCTGTAGACACTCAAGTGGAGTGACTGAGTGATGTGACCAGATTCCAGGAGGAGTGAGATATTCCAAGGAAAGCTTAAGAAAAGACTATAGAGAGCTGAGGACTAAGCCTTGGAAGAAACCTGTATTTTTGTAGGGGGTCTCAGAACAACACAGGAGTCAAGAAAGATGGTGAGTAGCAGCACTGCAGAAACCAAAGTAGTGGTTTCAAGGCAACTGGGAAATGGGAAAACCCACTCCCACTAAGCTGTGATGATTTCAAGGTCCACAGGCAGCTCCAGGGAATGGAGAGTCAGTGAGATGGACAGGGAGGTGAGATGGGAAAGAGCTCCTCCTCAAATCAAATAGTAAGTTCATGACAGACCTGGGACTTCTGTTTACAATCATGTGTCCCTCAGAGCTTGCCATCTACTAGGCAGATACGCATATGCATGCTTGTGTGTCATGTGCGTGTATGTGCGGGACTGTGTACACTATGCTTTAACATAGGTGACATGTTTTAACACAAGATAACTTTTTGTCATTTTTATGATAACATTTTGCTGTTTTAACAGAAATGATTACTTTTTTGCTGGGGTAGGAGCATGCCAGCAAGTCCGTAAAGATTTCATGTAAGTGCTTCATACAATTAGTGAAATAACATTCTATTCTGTTTTCTGTGTTACATTCCTGTCCTCTGTTTCCCTCTCCCATTGCCCTATTATTCCCCCCTATTGTTAACCAGGGACTGGCAAACTTTTATTTGTAAGCAGCTAGAGGGTAAATAAACTTTGAGGGTCACAAGGCAAAAGCAATTGTATTATGTAGATTGATGGGGAACAAAATTTTCACATCTTTCATGATGAAATTTAAAATATAATAATAATAATACTTGAATGCTGTTCTTTATTTTGTAATACAGCTTTAATTATTAGACCTGAAATTAATGAATTGAACAAAATAAAACTATTTGCAGGAGAAGGGCTGGCATTTCACTTAATGGAAGTTCAAAGTCAATGTTCTTAATCATCAAATTAGTTGCAAACATTCACCTGTAAAAGTCATTCCTCGCTTGCGCACCAAACAAAAACAGGCAGAGGTGGTGGGCTGGTGTTGTCCAACAGATTAGTTTGCCCTATTCGATAGTCACATTATTTACCAACCCTGTGCACTTGATACCTGGTGGCTTTGGAGCAGGCAACAGAAAAGGGAGCATCTGATTTCCATGGTAGTGCTCTTGATCTGTATTTCCCTTCATGTCCAAATTTTACTCCTGTTACATCTGTGCTTGTGTAATGGAAAGCATTCTTCCTTGGCTGTGATATGTAGGAGAGTTCCATTTGTGCAGCAGGGAGATTAAGCATGTGTCAGCTATAAAGCCAATATAAAGGGGCATGCAAAACATTCTTCTGCTGTCCAGATAGTCACCACCAAACAATACTGACTTCCCAGTGGCCACCAAGAGGAAAAAGAGACCATACAGGAATTGGCTAAAATAAACATAATTCGCCCAACCCACAGTCCTTTTAACTCCTCTGTGTGGCAAGAAAGCACATGAGACTTGGCACAGGGCAGTGGATTACAGGGAATGAAATAAGGTGATCCCTCCACTGTATGCAGCTATTCTCAACACAGCTACTATCCTGGAAGAGCTCAGTACTCAACTGTGAACACATCATTGTGTACTACACTATGTTAATGCCTTCTTTAACGTAGATATAGCTCTGGAGAATCCAGACCCATTTGCCTTCATCTAGGAAAGCGAACAATGAACTTTCACCATGTCACCTCAAGTATATCTCCATCACTTCACTGTGTGTCACAATATGGTAAAGAACCTCGTCCCCACATTCCCTGGCTAAAAAAAAAAAAAAAAAAAAAAAGGTTTACATAATGTTCACATCTGATTCTCCTTAGGTGCTTGCCAAGGCTACCCCCACACTTTTGACTTGTTTGCAAAAGAAAGGACGGGCCATTAAAACCCTGACAAAGTGCAGGGTCCTGGCTTATCAGTGAAATTCTATGTGTTGTCTGTTAGGGTAAGGCAATGGTTATACCTTAGGCTGTGATAAAGTTCAGGACTTTTCACCTCCCAAAACAGTAAAGCAAGTACAAGAATTTGTGGGGCTACTGGGTTATTGGAGGGCTTTCAACCCCCATCTGGCTCAGTTATTGCAACTCCTAAATAACATGTGTAGAAGGGGTATGGGCGGCACTAGACTGACTGGCACACTGAGACATTTAATCAACCCAAAGGAACAGCAAAACAGGCACAGCTCTTGAGACACCTGACACATCAAAACCTGCTGAGCTTATTGTCCATGTCACTCCAGGTGGCTTTCGATGGGGGGTTATGGCAGCAAATTAAGGGACATAAGACCCCCATTAGATTTTGATCACAGTTATGGAAGGCAATGGAAGAAGGTTACAGCTTTTTGGAAAAAAAAAACTATGTGCCACTTATGCTGTCCTTCTTGCCACAGAGTCCGTCACCAGAGAAGCACCCATCAACCAGTGACAATAAAATGGCTGGAGAAAGCCCCAGCAAAGGAAATTGACATTTGGCAACAATGCAGATTAAAGCACGCAGGACAAAAGACAATGTGGGTAGACGTGACACACTGGGGACAACCCATGAAGATGTCTGATGTTGTTGCTGTATGCCAGAACCACCCTGCCTGCTCTTAGCATTACCAAAACAATAGGGTGCCTCAGAGAGGTATACCAAATGAGGTCACGTCACTCTTCAGTGATAGCAGATGGAGGGCATTGGCCCTCTCTATCATAAGGGGCCAAAAGTACTTAGACCTGTGTGGACATGATTACTGGCTTGAGGTAAGGCTTTCCCAACAAAAGAGCCAATCACAAGGCAACTATTAAAGAATTAGACTAGCTGAGTGCCATGTCTAGCACACCACAGGTGATCAAGAGGGACCAACGAGGGGCTGAGGTTGTGGGTCAATGGTAGAGCGCTTGCCTGGCACATGTGAGGCCCTAGGTTCGATCCTTGGCACCACATATAAAAAATAAAATAAAGGTCCATCTACAACTAAAAAAATATTAAAAAAGAAGAGTGACCAAGGAACTGATTCCACAAGCTATGACATACAACAGTGGATTTAAGACCAGGACATACTATAAATTTTCCACCTGCCATACAATCCAACAACAGCTGGATTTCTACAACAGTTGAAAGAATGAATGACCTGTTGGAATAAGTCTAAAGGACTGAGAGTAACTTTAGGAGTGGGTTTTCATCTGTGTAAGGCACTGAGGACAACAAATGAGACATCTAGTTAGCAGCAGCCTGCAGTCATTTCTATGTCATCTCACCTATGGCTCACAGTGTGAAGGTTATAGATAAAGGACACATGCACTGAATTTTTTCTTAGCATGGAGCAAAGTAACTGGATCCAGTACTGTTGCTGGATCCTCAAGATAGCAGATCAGAGATAATGAGCATTAGTTGGCCATGGACTATACAAAGTAAATCCCAGGGGTTTGCCTTACTGACCCCCCCTTGAAGGGAGGGGAAAAGGAATGTCTAAATTTACAAGTATTAGATTTAGATCTAAATCTAAATGTTTACTACTGTTTTAGGAACCTGGCCCTCACGAGTATAAGTGATGTTACCCTTGGGTGTCATCACCTGAGGAACACTGTGTATCTATTTATGACAGCTGAATACATTCTAGAGGAGTCTTAGTCTTTCTATACCCCTGAAGTGCAAACAGATAGATTGGGATAGTACACTTGCTCAGGCAAGCCTACGGTGCAAGCTACTTTACTAACACAAGACTAGACAGTTGTCCGTTATCATCTCCTGGAGCTGATCTCCCATTATTGGTGCCTATTAAACATTTGGTATTTCCCCATAGATTAGTAACAAGTAATCTATTCCTGGACAGGATGACAGGAAGTGGCACATCATGCCAACCGAACTGACTACTGGATCTGCTCAGAACTCCCTGTGACTAAGCTCAAGAACTTTGCTGGGCATTCAACCTGCAAATAAGACAGAATGGACTTGCTATCTTAATTATATTAACATGCTTGCTAATAGGTTCTTGCTCTTTGTAACGCTGTTGTAAGACGTGGATGCAGTGTGCCTCCAGAGCCTTCTTTTGAGGGCTCTGCAGAAAACATGGGGCAGTATAAGATTGTGAGAGATGTTAAGGAGCTTCTAAGGCAATGAAGGGACAGGTGTTGGAGTGAACACTAGTCAGTGCCTGGAAAAACTTGTTCTGGGCAGTAAGATAAGAAGGACTCTAAAGAACATGATATACATTGTTGGTGGAACTGCAAATTGGTGCAATCACTATGGAAAGCAGTATAGCTATTCCTTAGAAAACTTGGAATGGAACCACCATTTGATCCAGTTATCCCACTCCTGGTTTTATACTCAAAGGATTTAAAAAAGTATATTATGGTGACACAGCCACATCCATGTTTATAGCAGTTCAACTCACAATACTCAAGCTATGGAAACAACTTAGGTGTCCTTCAACAGATGAATGGATAAAGAAAATATGCTATATATATACAATGGAATATTACTCAGCCATAATGAAGAATGAAATTATGGCATTTGCTGGTAAATGGATGGAACTGGAAAATCTCATGCTAAGTGAAATAAGCCAATCCCAAAACACCAAAGGCTGAATGTTCTGATTTGTGGATGCTAAGCTCAAACAAGGAAAGTCTGGGAGGGGAAAAATAGAAATCCACTGGACTAGACAAAGGGAAACAAAGGGAAGGGAGTGGGAAGGGGAATAGGAAAGACAGTAGAATCAACTGACCATAACTTTCCTAGCCTTGTATTTGTATACACCAGGGTAACTTCACATCATGTACGACCACAAGAGTGGGAGCCTAAACAGAATAAATTATACTTTATGTATGTATATTCTGCCAAACTATATAACTAAAGATAAAAAATAAAAATAATAAAAGATGAAAAAAAGAAAAAAAAGCAAAGGACCAATTTAAGAAACAAACAAAAAGAACACAATAATGAAGGAACTGAAGAGAGAAAACTGGCCACTTCCTTTGTCTCCAATCTTAGAGTGAGAATCAAAACAGAGCAATCTTGTGATGTAAAAGCACGTACCCATAAAACAGCTAAAGAAATTCACCTGTGCAGTGGCATACAACCTATCCTATATGTGTTCTCCCTGCTTGTAGGTGCAGTGTGGCTCTCCATCGTATCCCAGCCTGCCACCACCGAGGAGCACGTCAGTAATAAAATGTCCAAACCTTCTTCTTTGAGTCCTCCAAGTTCTTTCTTTGGGATCGGTAAAAAATATGTTTGGGGCATGTAAGGCCCTAGGGTTGAACATACTTAAATATTTATACATAGTATTTACTGTAGCATATCAGGAAAATACAGTTAAATCTGGGTACTTTATCATTCTAACATTGTCTAAGAGACTTCTGTACACATTTTCCCCCCTAATTTTGAATTTTTCCTTTTTCTTTACAATCTCATAATCTTATGGTTATACAGACTATTATGAGATATAAATACATAATGGCTACTCACAGGAAAAATACCTGATAAAGTGCCATCGATGGGACACCCTTCAAGTTCACAATTAGATCTAAATCTCAACATACAAATACACCTGAGGACGAGAACACATGAACAAGGTTCTCCACGTTAAGGTGGAGTAAACTTCCAACCATTTCTTAGGCTCAGGGTTCATTTTCGAGATTTATGAGTGCTGGGATAGGATGAAGACCTAAAAAGGAGTAGAGACAGGGAACGCAGAGAGGGGAGCTGCTAGCTTTGCATTCCACTGTCAGTGGCAAACATAGATTCTGCTAAATTCGGAGGAAAACAGAAATGTTGAAACCAGGCCCCTATATCTAGCATCTCATAATATGCTTCAGTGTAGCCTCTGTACCATGAAATTTGCCTTGCAAGGAACCTTGGAGACCATGAAATCCATATCCTTATTTCATAAATGTAAATGAGAATCCTGAGACACAGTGAAGTTGACAATAATTTTCTTTGTAACTTTGAGCATGCTGTTTAATCTTTATGTTTCTGATTACTAGAGAAATTGTGGCCTTCCAGAACTTGTGTGGGAAAAAACAGTGCAGTTTCTAAAAACTTTCAACTTCAGTTTTTGCTTACGCAGATAGCTTAAAGATTCATGGGCTCTGAAGCGCCACTCTGAGTCAGAAGTGCCCTGGGGATTTCCAGCACTTACTGTGGAGACTCGCCAGGTCTCCAGTTGACTCACTTGAGAGATGTTGACAGCCTGAGTCCCAGAAGTAAGTTCATATTATAGAGTTCCAGAGTAAGAGCTCAAGCACTGCCCAAACATGAGCCAAGCTATTCTGTCTTTGCCAGTCAAACAGCCTGCAGAATATGGGCTTCAGAATCAGCAAGAGGCATGTTTGGATTTTGGCTCATCTGCTCTGTGGGAGTGGCCTCTGGCAATTCAGACTGGTTTTCCAGGCTCAGTTCCTTCTTCACCAGTGTGATAAAGAGTGATATCATACGCTTGGAGTCCAGCATGGAGGCTGGCACAAAATAGATATTTAATAAAATAGGATTATTAATGTCCAGTGTGCTTATGTGCTATCATAGATGGATAACAAGACAGTGTTAGTTGAGGAAGAAGCTAAGACTAGTAGTAGTATTAGTATTTCCCTAGCTACATGTAGTCTTGTGTACATGGCTTATTGAGTCCTTCCAGGCCTAGGGGCATTATGTAGATCAACAGTGGTCAGTGCCCTATAGAGTCTTCAAGGTCATCTTGTCCCCACGACTCAGACCACCACACTGAGCAAACCCAGTTCAGTGCTGGCTTTTACCATCTTTCCTCAGATACAACTTGACTATACCTCACCCCTGATCTGCAGTGTTGGCTTCTTGTTTTCCACCCCTGGGGTTCTTTGATACTTGAGCATAGGATATACCCCCAAATCCCTGAACACTCACACATGAGCCACCCATAGTGTGGAGGAGTCCTGTGGGTACAGGACTACCTCCATCCAAAGTAGCCTGAGAGTTCCTTCCCCTTCCACACTCCCATACGGACAGTTCTCAGCCTCATTTCATGAAGCTTCTCAGGTCAGTCCAGGTGGAGTACCAATGGGTGCCACCTCCATAACATACCCTTATATGGGCTCTCCCCCCATCCTCATCCTTTGCTCCTGCTCCCCGGGGTCACATCCCCAATTAAACTACCTAGACCATATAGAAGCCTCTTCCCTGGACTCTTCTTTCAGGCAATACAAACTAAGACACCACCTATTCCTATGGTTACCTAGAATGAAAGCCTTGTGGAGCTGAAAGGGACATTAGTGAGCATCTATTTCAAGGATAAGAAATAAGTGGCAGAGGTGCTGCCTCCTCCCCTCACTTCTGTATCAAAGGTCACAAAGTGAACAAAATGCTCTTTCCCAATGATTACAGGCACAGTCTCAGTATCCCTCTCTATGCAGCTGTGAATAATCTCCATCAACTGAAGCTGATGGTTGAGAGGAAATTCACTGGCCACCTTAAGTCCAAAAGACTGGGTATAAGTTTCAAAAGTTATCAATTATGTGGCCTTCAAACATCTTTCCAAACTTTTCTAAACCTCATTTTTTCATCTACAAAATGGGGATAATAATTTGTTTCATATTAATATTAAACACATTTAACATTCTTCACATTCATTTACTTATTTAACACTTCATAACAGAATATACTAATAAGATATTTGGTACATAGTAAATATAATACATTCAATTCTGTTCTCCCTTTCTTTTCTTTTCTTTTCTTTTAAAATATAAGAAGCAGACAAAGGAAAGACATAATTATTCACTGTATAAACTTGGTAATTTAACTTCTTCAGAGTTTACATCTGTAAAAAAAAAGCATATAATTCATATCTCATTACTCATTATAGTTAGGATCAAATAAAATGATGTATGAACCATAATACTGTTTTCAGTAGTAATATGAGGATTATTGTTGTATTTCTAATTAAAAATTTCAGGGCCAGCTGAGTTGAAAAGATCATTGTCACCCAGCTGGTAAAGGCAGAGCCCTCAGGCCTGCTTCTTCTATCAGACTGCTCCCACCTGGGACAAGAGCCAATCTGATCACCATCGACAGGAGGACAAGCCCAAGGCAGGGTCTGTTGGTGAGCAAATGCTGACTCAGAAGCTCACCAAACACCGTGGAGCCCTGCTGCACTTTGGGAAGAAAGGAAGAGGGAGGTAAATAACACTTAGGATGGTCTCCCCAGACTGGTCAGCTCTGGACCAGTGATAGAGAACTGACCACAGCAATATGGATCAGCTGTAGCTCACCAGAATGAAAGATGTATTCTCGAATATCACAAACCAATGATTTCATCAGAGTAGAAACATTAAGGCTAATGGCAGAGCTACAAGGGAACCTCTCTGACAGAACACAGGAGGTCTGCAGTCTGCTCATTTCTGAATTAATAGATCTTCCCTCTAAACCAAAACCAAGCCCCTGGATATCTTCCATCACTTTTCTCACTTTTAATGAGTGGACTTGATGCTGTTTATGATCACAAATATTTCTAAATATCTATACTCTTTATATGATTTTGCAAAAGTAAATTCCAGTGTGTTCCCTCTATTAACTGCATAAGAAATGTATCCGAAAATCAGAAATGGCCAGAAAGAAAGAGCAATCATATGTCAAATCATAAGAACTAGCAAATACAGAAGTCAAGACATAAATTATTCATAGAAAAATAGGTGGGAAATTATCAAGCTATAATATGAGTATGAGATGTTAGACTTATAAGAAAATGGAAATTCAGATCTGGAATGGATCTTAGAGATCCATGAAATACAAAATACTTTAATTTACAAACAAGGAGATTGACGCTTAGAGTCATCAAAACATTTGCATTTTAAGATAAATAAATTAATTAGCTAGATAGATATTGTTGCTCGAAAGTCCAAGGATTTGAACCCATGTCTCCAAACGTCTTAAATATTCTCTCCACTCTATTATCATAGCTGAATATTATAGGCAATATTTATTATTTTGGAAAAAACAAAATATCCAACAGGAGTTCAGAATTTTATTTTCAGCATTTTATGCCAGAAGAGGACCAATATTTCTAAGATATTTTAGATGATAATTTTTAGAACTAAAATGTAAAAATGACATTTCTGAAGTCGAAACTTGTAATCACAATTACTGTAATATAAAAATAGAATTACAGACCAATGGAACACAATAGATAAGTCAGAAATAAACTTACACATAAATAATCAACTAATCGTAAATAAAAGCCAACAATACACAATGGGAAAAGAACAAGGTCTTCAAGAATGTTGGTAAAACTGGATATCTATACACAAAATGATGATATTGGACTGTTATTTTACACTGTACACCCAAATCAATGTAAGCATAGTCCTAAGAAAGTACAAATGCTTCGAAGAAAACAGAAAAAAGCTTCTTGACCTTGGTCTTGGCAATGATGATTTAGATATAACATACAAATGCACAGTCAACAAAAACAAAATAGAAACAAATGAAATTACATAAAACTGAAAAGCTTGTGAATAGCCATCTATGAAAAGAAGCCATCCATGAAATAAAAAGGCAACCTATGGAAGGGAAGAGCATATTTATAAAACATACATCCAATAAAAATTAACACTGGGTCTGGGGTTGTGGCTCAGTGCTAAAGCACTCACTTAGCACATGTGAGGCACTGGGTTTGATCCTGAGCACCACATTAAAAAAAATAGATAAAATAAAGGTATTGTGTCCAACTACAACTAAACAAAATATTTTTAAAAGGTTAATACTGAAAATAGATAAGAAACGCATACAATTCAATAACAACAATAGCAACATCAAAAAACCCAATTAACTCAATTTTTAAAATGGGCAAAGGACTTCAATTCATTTATATCAAAGATATAATAATGAACAACATGAATATGAAAAGGTGCTTAAAATCACCAACCATCAGGGAAATATCAACCAAAACCACAGTGAGCTATCACCCCACACCTGTTAGAATGGCTATTATCAAAAGACCAAAGATAACAAGTGCTGGCAAGGGGACAGAGAAAAGGGAACGCTTGTACACGGTCGGTGGGAATGTAAATTGGTACAGCTGCTGTGCAAAACATTATGGAGCTTCCTCAAAAAGTTAAAAAAGCAACTACCAAATGATCCAGCAACCCCACCTCTGCATATATACTCAAAGGAAATAAAATCAGTATCTCAAAGAGACGTCTGCATGCCAGTGTTCACTGCAGTACTGTTCGCAATAAGCAGGATATGGAAACAATCAAGTATCATGCATCCTTTCAAAATATGGAAATCTTTCCATTTGTGACAACATGAACTTGGAGGACATTATGCTAAGTGAAATAAGCCAGGTAGAGAAAGATAAAATATTGAAGAATATCACTTCTATATAGAATTTTAAAAGGTCAAACTTAGAGGACACAGTAAAATGGTGGTTGATACAGGCTGGACGTCAGAGAACTGGGGAGACGCTAGTCAGAGGATACAAACTTTCAGTGTAAGATGAGCAAGTTCTGGAGATCTAATATATGGATTATCAACTGTATTAATAATAATTAATTGCATACTTGAAATTTATTAAGGTTACATCTTAAATGCCCTTATACAAAAAGAAAATAATTAACCTGTAAGGTGACAGGCATACTAATGCTCTTGGTTATAAGAAAGATTGCATAGGTCTACATATACATAACATTATTTTATATATCTTAAATATATACAGTTTTTTGTTTGTCAGTCATACCTCAGTAAAGCTGGGGGAAATTATCTTAAAATGAACAATCATTTCCTGAAAGGGACTGAAAATATCAAAACACATGTATAAATAAGTAAAGATGGGTCAATCAGGTAGAAAAGACTTAAAATCATCAAATTAAAAGGGGGTCTAATCAGTTCCACCATGGTGGGAACATTCTTTGGGAAAATATGCCTGCTCTCTGCTGACCCCCAAAAGCCCTACTTAGTGGCATGTGTTTTATACCAGAATGCACATAAACCGGAATATATTTAGGAGTTGGTCTATTTCTAGTGACACAAGTTTTGTTTCCTAAATAAGCCTTCAGATTACCATTTTGGTTTGTTCCCCAAAATTTCAGCACTCCATATGGTTGAAGATGTAGTCCCATCTTCTTAACAAGACCTTGTGTGAACTGTGTACAATACTGTCTTCAAACCGTTTGCTCCTATGCATATTCCATGGTGAGGAGAAATGTAAGGTTTATGAGGGAAGCAGGAAATGAGAAAGGCAGGCCTGTTCCAAAGTTGAGATTTCTGAACTGCTTTCCAAATTTTCAAATGTGAAAATTTCTTTAGTTTGCTAAAACTGTTATAAATGATAGCACAGAACATACACATTGAGCTTATGGAAAGTCACACAGTATGATAGTTATCCTAATTAGGGCTCAAAAACATACCATAGTAGTTTTTCTAGTGCACTAATAACAATATTACAGTTGCAATTTTATCTTATCTAAAATAATTATAAAGTTTAAAAATCTAAAAAGAGAAATTATGGATTATTAAAATTATTTTTGATGTGATACAAGAATAAATCTGCCCATTTTTGAGAACTTGTCATGATTTTTTTCTGACTTATCTGCAATTGTAGGCTTAATGATTGATTTTACTTGTATTAGCCAAACAACTAATCCACCAAAATTCTAGAATTTCTACAACACTGATAATAATTTGCATGCAAGGAGATTAAAACAATGGATTATTAAAATTTGAATGAAATTAGCTTGAGAAAATAAAATACAGATTTTATTTTCTCAAATAAGAAAATAGGTTACTTGATTAATTTTTCATGCATTTAAACAATGGTTAAATTATGAAATGACCTAGGTCTACCAACTGTTTGCTATATCATAAATCTGCATAGATTAAGGCATGTATTTTAATAGTTCATATAGTTTTTGAGAGGAAACCATTTTTAATGGCCATTATTCATAAAAGTTCAAATTCTTGCAATCACCTTTTAAATAACTACTTTATGCATTCATCTTATGCACAAGATTAACCAAAAGATCCTGTAGTATTTTTCCTCCCAGAATAGCTCCTCTACCTATTTCATTATTCTTTGTTATAACTATTGGTGAATAATATTTTTTTAAGGTATTTCTTTCTTTATTGGTTCTTTTTATTTAGGTATTTCTTAATTAGTAGAGAGACAGGCAGGCACACATAAATAATGCACAAAAATTTAAAATGAGGAGTTGAATAAAGAGGTATTATTTATATTTCAAGGAGCAATTCTTTTGTAATTGGCTTTTGTGATATATTTCCAATATTTAAAAATTAATTTTCTAACTTTTTTCTATAATAATTTTCTGAGAGGCTACTTTTTAAAAATCACATTTAACTTAATGATTATATATGATCAAGTTGAGATATTCACATATAATGTGAGAAAGAGAAAGAGATCGTTCACTGAAAGTTCTATGTACCTGAAACTATACTAAGCACTAACACATACTATTTAAATTACTTCTCAGAGCTGAACTATGAGACGTGTCTTATCATTTTCCATCTACTTATGAAAAAACTAAGGTCCAGAGTAGCTAAGTAATTTGTCTAAGATTATATGTTGGTAGGTAACTAAGCTTGAATTCTAAGCTCCCTCTAATGTTTAGGCATAATCAAATACTTACCTTGATCATAAAAAACAAACCTAGCAGGGTACAATAGTATGCACTTGTAGTCCCAGCTATTCAGGAAGCTGAGGCAAGAGGAGCACTTGAGCCCAGGAGTTTGAGATCAGCCTGGGCCACTCAGGGAGACCCTATCTCAAAAACAAACCGAAACCACCTCCAACACCAAACCAAACCACACCAAAACAAAACAAAAAAAGCCCTCAATAAAAGAATCTCCCACCTTAGACTGATTCTAATTCCTGGATTTTCCAATATAAACTGAAAACTAGACAAAATTAGTTGCATAGAATTATTATTTACAACCTGTTTTTTATAGATCAACTTATCATATATCTTGGCAACAAATATTAAATATATTAAAATATAAATTTTTTGATACTCATGAGCATCATATTCTGTTAAAAATGCCCTTTCATTTAAATCATTATTAAATTATTACAATCATTAGTAGCACACAATTGAGCAGGACAAATTAATGTGTTACACATTTTGATACATTACCTTTTACCTAAAAAGTAATTGTATTGCCAGTGGCTTGGGAAGCTGAGACAAGAGGACTGCAAGTTCAAAGCCAGCCTCAGCAACTAAGCGAGGACCTAAGCAACTTAGCAAGACTCTGTCTCAAAATAAAAAATAAAAAGGGCTAGCGATGTGGCTCTGTAGTTAAGTGCCCCTGTGTTCAATTACCAGTATGAAAAAAAAAGGAAGGTAAAATGTACTGGAATCTAATTCCTTGAGGAGATCTATGGGAGGGGATAGTGCTCTATGACTTGACTAGAGCTGTGACAAACCCAAACATTTGAATTTTCACTTTTTTTTTTTACACTTTGAGACAATGATTAGATTCAATGAGAGTTGGAAGACAAAGAGGAGGTAGGGAAACTCCTTGGTACACAAGCATGTTCTCAGGCTATCACTGTTAGAAAAAAAAGTCTATGAAAGTTGAGAGATCAGAAACTAATGACCTCACACTGTCCTCTGTACATTCTCCAAGGGATGCACAAGCCTCCGTTTGTATTCCATTTTTCTAATGAATTTTTAGTCCATCTTAAATCTCTATTCCTCATTAAATTTTAATTGTTCAACCTTTCATACAAATAATTAAATATTAACACTTGAGTGTGCTCCATCCATTACATTTGATAGCAATGTCACTTGCTGGCCTGAGTTTTATCATCTTACTCTTCCTGTATTTGCAGCCTTTTCTTCTACTTTTCCAAGAACTGATGTGCTCTCCCCTCCCCCAGGGCAATCCCTACTTTCTCATTACCATACCATGGCCAAGGCCTCCACCTTCATTCCACACTCTAACTAAGCACACACAGGAACCTCCTCTTGTCCCTGAAGGCTAGTTTCATTCTCCAAACACTGGGTCACTTTCCTTCAGTCTTACCAAAAAATTCAGCCAAGAGTAATGCCAGCAAGTCCCAATGTTCTTACCATTCTTTTTTATCTTATCTTTATTATTATTTATTCTCTACTCTTAATAGCATTGTGTGTGTGTGTGTGTGTGTGTGTGTGTACAGAAGTCTTCACTTTTCACTTCAAAATATCCCTAAAAGCCATACTGGGAAGCAAATTATTATCAAGCCCATTCATGTTTTCTCCCTGCCACCAGACAATAATCCAATAACAAGAGACAGAGGGAGGCACATAACCCATAGATGAGATAAACAGTATGCCATAAAAAAAAAAGAATACCCCTAAGTCTCAAAAGTAGTTTTGGGGAAAAAATGAAACTGTGTTTTAAGTTATAGGGTATTAGAATAGAAATAGATCATCCAGCACCAGAACAACCCCTCATTTTACAGATGGATACTCTAAGGCACAAAGAGAGTGAGAAGCTTCTTCTGAATTTCAGACCTGGGAAGCAGAGGAAACAACTTGAGCACAGCTTTGTTGACACACAGATGGAAGCTCTTTCCAGTATTTTCTATTGCCCTACGATGAATGCCTATTAAAAGGGGCATGCTTTACACATGGGTTATTTAAGGAGCCTTAATTTGCAATAAAGTGTTCATCTACCATAAAGAATAAAACTATTAAGCCATAAATCTAAAACCAATATACTCACCATAATAAACAATGTTAAATAAACAATAACACAAATAAAAACCCACAGTGAGTTCCTCAAGAGTGGCAGCCCTTGCCTCCTCAGTGCTCAGATGGTACCCTGTACACCAGGGTCATGAAACCACCAGGGTAGTTGAATCCACAGTGTGGATCCGTAACAAATTCCTCAATCCTCACCACTGTATCGGAATCCTGAGACTGAGATAGTTATTATTTAAAAAAATGAATATGTTTAATAATTCTGATACAGTATGATAATTAAGAATCACTTGATCAGAGACTGAAAGTTTTGTCAAATAGCTTCCCACCTCTTCCTTTCTTCATATTTTCTGCCCAAGTTGGCAGAATTTTTTCAGCCTCAAGAAACAGACACTAACACAGTGCAAAGGGGAATGTGCTCAAGTGAGGAGTGAAACTAGCCTCAGGCATGAGCAGAGTTTGGTCTCAGCAACTTTTAGATTCCTTCACTTTTTTCTAAGTCCCTCTCCTACTCAATGTCCTCTCCTGCCCACTTCCAAGTTTAAATTCCCTGGTCAATTATCATAATCACTCCATGGTTCTCTCCCTCAACTGTCTTTTCCTCTTGCTCTTACATGGAGATCATAGACAAAACCATAACTCCATTGGCATGATGTTCTCCTACTTAGATTGAGCACCATGAATGGAGAAAAATATACGATACTGCTGACAAGTCTCACTTTAACTTAACAACCACACACCTGAGGTGATGCCGTATTTTGTCCAGCCACTAGACAACATTTTCCTACTCCATCTACCCACCCCCATTCCAGGTTCACTTAACATTGGGCAAAGGGCTATTCACTATTTCCAGGTCACATCTTTACAATTTCAAGACCTTAGATGAATAGGACCTTTTCTAGCAATTGCAGCTTGAAAAATTCCAAAGTAAAAAAGTAAAATATTTTTAGGTCACATACTACCCTTTAGGCAATTATTTAGACCCAGAAGACATCATCTTGAGAAAGGACAGGAGAAACCATTTCATGCATCATGAGGGAAATGTGACATCTGAGAGAATTGCCCTGAGCTGGTAGCTAACCAATATATTTCATTTAGCTACTCCAAAGTCATAAAGGTAGGACTGTCCACATACTGAACTTCCAAAGAGAATACTATGAAGAGGTATACCACAGACACTGAATAGTCAACAAGTCCATCAAAGCTAGCCTGTCCTCTTGTCCTTAAACTTAATCCTTAGGAACAAAGATTAAGAAAGCATCACCTTCTTTCTCTTCTTCTTTCTTCACACATCCAATCCAATACCAAGTCCAACAGTTCTTACTCCTAAGATTTTTCTCCAATCTGTCCCCACTATCAAAATTTGTTTTTCTGTGGTTAATCTCTATGCTTATTACCCAGCATACTATAGAATGGGATTGCTGGAAACAGCCTTGAATCACATGGTTATTACAACTTTCTTCCACAGACTCTAGGAATCCAGTGGAATCTGATCTTCTGTGCCTTTATTTATTGGTGGAAAGATCCCACCCATGGAACACATTGAAAAAAGTGTAGTGGCCATAATATCTACAACCCAAAAACTCCATTCACCTGCAGTGGGGTTCATCTCCAAGGCCCATGCTTTTGAAAACACAAAGAGCTCAACCTCATGGTAACTCTAGAGATGAAAATAAGGGAGGCAAGTTTCATACATAGAGATGGAGACTTTTGCTAAAGAAAACACTGATTTGAATTAATTTTGGTAGAAAAATAAAAGTTTAAGGACTTTACATTTGAGTTATTTCTCTTAAGGAGCAATTACCATTTCAAGTTTAAAATGCGTGCCCTTTTTGGAACTAGATATTAAAGTCATGTATTATTGCATATAAACATATGAGAGTTACAAATGCTTTGGTCAAGTCTACCCTCCTTTAGTTGACTGATGATTTCATATGTTCTAGAAATATTTTTATCTTTTGGCATGATGCTGTATACCATATGGTACACCACACTGACAAGCAAAAAGGGTAGAACTAGTTTGAAACATATACACATAATATATTTATACATATGAGTATACATGTATATGTATACATACACACATACATATATACATGTACATACACACTGCATATAAGTAAAAGAAGTAGCATGTATGTATGACTACAAAGAAATGTAAGGACAGAGTTACATATTCTATATACAATACAGTGCTGAGATTCTTTGCCCATCTGAAAATTGTTATTCAAAATCCAAAACAAGACTTAAAGTTCATACTAGACACATATCAGTAACCACCATGCTTTGCCACAGCAAATATTTAAACTGTTCATAATACTTTCTTATTCAATATTTTATGTTGCTTCTCTAGGTATGATGGTAACGGTAGCAATGACAAGTGCAATAGTTTACATAATCAATCTAGGAAGGATTGTTGAAACAGGAACACACTAGTCTCTCTTTAGCTAGGTGTGGTGGTGCACACCTATAATCCCAGCAGCTCAAGAGGCTGAGGCAGGAGGATTGCAACTTCAAAGCCAGCCTAAGCTAATTAGAGAGGCCCTACTCAACTTAGTGAGACTCTATCTTAAAATTAAAAAAAAAAAAAAAAAGAAAAAGGAAGCACTGGGGATATGGCTCAGTGGTTAAGTCCTTCTGGGTTCAATTTCTGGTACCAAAATAAATAAACCATCTTTAATTGATTCCCAGAGGGTGAAAACATCCTTCTGCTTTATTCTACGTCCCTTCATGTGGTTTTCCTTTACACAATGGTGAGACTGAAACAAATTTTCAGGAAGATTAAGATGTGACTCTGAACCTGGCCACTATCTTTGCGTCACATGGCAGGTTCCTGCATCATCTGTTCTGCTCTCCATTGGATCTGAATGTAGAGCAGTCAGGACCCTCAGAAAACCCCAATCCTCTGCTGAGCCAATAAAGGGTGGGTGTACAAGCCAGTACACAGGATAGGGAGAAAGAGGTCCCTGTGTGTTTATGTTCCATCAAGTGTGGCTGTCACACAGTCTAGTGGGAGAGGAAGGCAGCAGACTATTTTTTTGTCTTTATTCTTAGACTTATTATATCCTTTTTTCAAAAAGTTCAAATATGTGTATTCATATCTTAGTTAAGTTTCTACTAGAAATGCTTAAAAGTTGCATTTTCTCAATATGTTCATTTTTACCAAAGGAGAAGTATATATGTCAGAACGTTGTTGTAAGACGAGTTTAAAAAAAAAAAGCAGAAAAGAAAACAGCATTAAGAGGTTGGACTTGAAGTCAAATACTATGAGTTTGAACTCAAATTATATTAACATTCTAGCTGTATTATTTAGCTGTATTATTTAAAGGAGATTTACTTTCTACTTGTATAAAATGAGGACTAGTACTATGAGAGAGGATTCAACATAATATGAAACATAAAGCACTTGCTTTATGTCTGGTAGACATTATAGGAAATGCTCAAAAAGTATTAGTGGTCATCATTACAAGTCAAAATCAGATCTATGATACTACATATTCAATACACAAAAAGAGAGACAGGAGTCAACAATATTGGCATACTTAATTGTACAGTGGTATCTATCATCCCAGGATGTCAATTACTTCACATCCTAGTCCCAAAATACAGCACTTCCAAAATACAACGCTGCAATACTAACTCCTCACTGGATATGATAAGCAACAAGGCACTTGGTTTCCTGAGATACAAGGGGTTGTGTGTTCACAATTCTGAGACACAGTTGGTAAAAAGCATTGCTTTCCACCAGGGCAATTTTGATTTTTCAAACAGAAAACTTGGTCTCTTTAATAGTTATGTGCTCTCCTCCTACCTGTTTAATTGTACTGAGGACCAAACATATATATGACTTGTATGTGATTATTACAAATGGGCTCAGCCCTTTCCCAAATGGGTTCTTTAAATAAAGGTTCTTGTTAAATAAAGCACATTATCCATCTATACCAGGGAGTGGAACTTTACACTTATACAAATCCAGTACCTACATCTGAAAGTCAATAGTACATATTTTTTAACTTTGAATTTTCAGAAGCAGGAATTTTGTGGGTTAATTCCACTCCAATTACTGTGTATTCAATCAGGTTTATACTAAAGAATAATCATTTTACCAATATGTCCTCCAATTATAAATATTCAAATGAGTTACGTTCTTGGTCAAGAAATCTTCACTTTCTAATTGAAATAGCAGAAAACTTGATATGTATGATATTAGGTATCATTTTTGTATGCATTTATATAATTTGACATAAATATCTAGAACTCTAAAATAGTCATATTGGAAAAAAGAGAACAATTCCTGCATCAAACTGCTCATTCATTCATTCACCCATTCTTCATTCTTCTTAAAAATATTCACTGGGCACCTACTTGGTGCTAGATATTGTGCTAGGTGACAAATCAAATAAAGCTTTTAACGTTTTTTCTTCATTAATATTAACTATTTAGGATGAAGTTATAAGGAGAAATGACAATGGATTTAAATCATATTATGGTTACACTTTTGTTAAAAATTCTATTAATTTTTATATTAGGCAATTATAGAATTAATTAATCCTTTCCACTATTCTATAGACAAAAAATATCCCATCCCAAATACTTCTGTGTTAAAAAAAACCAAAGCCATAAAAATGAGTACTTTAGCTATAAAAATGCATGATATAATTGATGCCACCTTCTCTTATTCAGCAAAGTAGCTTTCTATAATTCTGTCTTCTGCCTTTCACAGAACAGTAACCTGGAGTAGTTTCAGAGGAACTTTGCTTTGGATAAAGCACAAAAATATTCTCCTACAAGAAGCTCTTAATCTTTCCTCTACAGCCTATGTCTCTATCTGTTCCACTCTTTTTGGGACACCAGTGAAGCACAGCTCCTCTTTCCCCAGATCCCTCAGACTCCCAAATTCATCACAGCTTTCTCCTCCAGGCTGCAGATGACAAAAGTAGGAATGGACCAAGTCTATGCTAGAAACAATGTCCTGATAAAATCATGGGTCTCAATGCCTACACCTTATGTCCTATTTTCAAAACATTTTGAAGATTCATGGAGCTAGACACATAACAACCCCTCAAAACTTAATTGTAACCTGATGAATAAAAAAAGACATGGAAAATGTTATGGTTTGGATATGAAGTGTCCCCAAAAAACTCACATGTGAGACAATGCAAGAAGGTTCAGAGGAGAAATGACTGGGTTGTGAGAGTCTTAGCAGAATCAGTGAATTAATCCCCTGATAGGGATTAACTGAGTGGTAGGGTGTGGTTAGAGGAGGTGGGAATTGGGGGCATGGCTGATTCTGGTGGGAGCTCGGAAGACCAGAATGCCCATAGGACTGTGGACAGAAGATGGGGCTCCAGAGGGTTTTGAGGAAAAGGAGGACTTGGTATCTGGACTAGAGGCCATTCCTGTTATGTTCTGGTTGAGTAGTTGTCTGCATTTTGCCCATGTCCTGAGACTTCCTGTGAGGCTGATTTTTAAAAGTGATGGGCTTCTTAATCTGGTGGAAGAAATTTCTTGACAGCATAGCATTCAGGCAGTGGCACAGATAAAATTGGCAGCTTTTAGCCCATTTTATTGTGATAATCAGGAACAGAAAGCAGAGCAGAAAGATTTGAAAAACTTGGACTTGAAAGGCAGGAATAAAACTGGGCCTAACAAAGTTGCAGTTGTCAAAGACATTATGTCCACTAAAGAAATGCTGAAGACTGCCCAGAGATAAGAAAGATGCCTGGAGGGCCTCTCAGGAGCTGAAAGACCACACCCATCTCTGGCTCAAAGAAGTAAAATAAGTAAATATTCTCTTGAGAAGAGACCAATGGGGTAAAATAAGTAAAAGTAAAATAAGTAAAATTTCTCTTGAGAAGAGACCCTTCTTGAATAAGGGAGTCTAGGAAGTTTTTCCAACATATTCAGCTACCCAGACACTCAGAAGCTGCTGCTGCCATGGTCCCTGAAGGTTTGGCTACTGCTCGAGATGGCAGCAGACCTTGGCATCAACCATGTGTTGCTGACTCTGCAAGATTGCAGGATGTGGGAGTTAGAGGGTCATGGGGGCTTCCACCAAGATTTCAAAGGAAGGCCTTGGAAGTCAGGCAAAATGCAGCAGGGTCAGAGTCCCTGAGGGCACTCCCTGAGAAGAACAAACAAAAACACAACAACAAAACAAACAAACAAACAAAAACACTGCTTTCTCCATTTGAAAGATTGAACACTGGTTGATTTCACATACACATGGTCTGCATGTCTGTGTCCCCTCAAACTTCACATGTTGAAATCTTGACTTCTAAGGTGCTGGTATTAGAAAATACCTAGTACGCTGGGAAGTGAGGAGGTCATGAGGGTAGAGCCCTCAGGAATGGTATTAGTGCCCTGATAAGAGACCCAAGAGTGCTTCTTTGTCCCTTCAACTGCATGAGGACACAGTGAAAAGATTGCCATCTATGAGAATGGGCCCTCACCAGACATAAACCTCTTGGAACCTTAGTCTTGAAGTTCCTGGTCTCTAGAACTAAGAGAAATAAATTTCTGTTGTTTAAAATACAATTTATAACAGTTTGTTATAGCAACCCAAATGGGCTAAGAAATTGCTCCACATTACCAGGCAAGCACTCAAAGATTTTATTCAGACAGGGTTAAAAGATTTATGCTAATACAATAAAACTTCTGAATTGATTTTCTCCTATAACAAACATAATATTTTTAACAGCTTCATAGGATTTTTCAGTACAATGTAGAAAAATGTAGAATTGAGAAATGTAGACCCAGTGGCAGTACCAAATATCCTATAACCCCTTACATAAACTTTTGATGACACACAAAATAAAGTCAACAACAAAATGTTTGTTTTAGTGCCCTCCCCTCCCTCTATTACACAATAGGAATATTCTCTTAAAACCTTGATTTTCTTTTTCTTATTTTTTTAAGTTACAAAGTAAAATAGCAAAGCAAGTCAGAAACCTATCTCAAATGGTAACAAGACCAATCCAAACTCTGAACTTCATTAGGTAAAGTACTGCACAATGTACTAACTGCTTCACTGTTTCATAAAGAACAACACAGGTGGGCTAGGGGTATGGCTCAGTGGTAGAGTACTTGCCTGGCATGCATGAGGCACTGGGTTCGATCCTCAGCATCATATGAAAATAAAATAAAGATATTGTGTCCACCTACAACTAAAAAAAATATTAAAATAAAAAAAAAGAACAACACAGGTTCCAGGAGAGTTTTCTGACACCTTGGTAAAAACACAAAAATCCACTAGCTAACTTGAGCACACTCTTGAGTAGTAAATGGCTTTGCTCTCAGCTGTGCATACATTTTTTCTGTATTTTGTTATGAGAAAAGGGACAGGAAAAAAAAAAACTACTAGTAAGAGCAGCCTAGTTCTTTTCATTCACACGGCAGTGAAACAAAGCCCCATGGGTCCTGTTTGAGGATAATCAAGTATAGTTCGTCCTCTAAATCCACAGGTTCCACATCTGTAAATTCAACCAACCAGAGGTTGAAAATGTTTGGAAAAAATTGCATTGCATTTGTACTGAACTTGTACAGGCTTTTTTTTTTCTTGTCATTATTTACTAAACAGTACCGTATAACAAGAATTTATATTGTATCAGGTATTATAATTAATCTAGAAATGATTCAAAGTACATGGGAACAACATCATTTTATACAAGGCACTTGAGCACAGTAGAGTTAAGAATCCCAGGGGCTCCTGAAACCAATCCCCAATAGATACTGAGTGGTGACTAATGAAAAAGAGAAATGATTGATTTGTATGACACAGTAATATCAACAAATCAAATTTCAAAACAATTCATGGTCAGTATAACCTTAACATGTTATAACTCATCTTACTTGAGCTAAAATCTACCTTAACAGATTTAATATTATTTCTTATTACTTACAGAAATTTTGGGATATGAGGATGTATGTTTTGGGAGACAGGTGAAAGGACAAAGGAAACTCTTACAACTGTTCCCCACAAACAGTAACTAGGAGAAAAAGGACTCTGGATAGTGCCACGGAAATCTAACATGCCAGCCAATTCTCTTCTAGGCTTTCAAACCCAGATAGCACAGGATATTTGAACATTCCAGACTTCATCACATGGCTGCATACACAAATGGCAAAATCATTCCTGCTTCCAAATAAGGCTTTGCTCAGAGAAAAGGGGAATGAACAACAGTTCAAAAGAACACCTTACTCTTCGGTTCCAAGATGGTAGCCTAGATGGATATGGCAACCCTACTCTCTCCAGGACCAGGTTTAAAGTGGTGGAAACACTGTTTCTCTGCGAGTTTTTAGAGGACACCTGGCAGCTGCTTCCATGCAGGAACTCCACTCGCGGACCCTCAGGGTTGCCAGGTGCAGCGTTTGCACAGGACCCCAGCTGCACACTCTGGTGCAGGACTCTGAATTCCCTTCTAAAACCTGCTCCCGCACAGGATCCCCGGCTCCAGCGTCCACACATCCCGCAGGACCTGGGTCGCCCACCCATGCAGTACCCCTAGCCGTTGCTGCGACGTGGGACCCCCAGCTCTCGTGTAGCACCCCTGGCTACTGCTCTTGTGTGGATCTCCATCTACTAGGGCAGAACATCCCTGTTCGCCTACACCTGGAGACACAGGACAGTATCTGGAGACAAACTTTTCCTTCTGCACAGCACACCACAGAGCTGTATCTCTGAACACATCACTCAACACCACCACCCAGCCTGGCCCTTCCCAGTATCTCTGAAGCAGATGGTTTCTTTGTGAGATTCCTGCTTTGCCATCTTTGAGCTGAGTGGGAAGATACCAGGAAGCAACAGACAATTGCACCTACTGGAAGAGAACAGAAGCAATCCTCATTATTTACATTGAGACATTTTATTTTATTTTTTTCCTTCTATTTTTTTTTCTTTTTTTTCTTTTTTCTCTTTTCTTCCTTTCTTTTTCTTCTTTTTCCTCTCTCACTCTTTTCCTACCCTCACATCCCCAACATTTGTGAAACCAAGTATTTTTTATGCATTAAGCTACTGTGCACCCAGATATCTGTACTACAGTTGTATTATATAGTCTTGTAACTTCCACCTTTACATGTTTTACTTTTCTTAATGTTTATGTCTCCTCATTAGTTGTACTCTATTTTCTACCTACTTACTGGTCTTCCTCAAATATCTTTCTCTCTTTTCTGCTAATAAACAACTTCTTTTGGATTCCTCTTTTATGCTTTCTAGGATCTAATAACTATATCCTCACTTCTTTCTTCCCTAACCTCTCATCCTACACCCCAACCCTGGTTCTCTCTAGCCCACCAGCAGAAACTGTACACCCTTGTGCAAACCTATTGTTTACATAATAGATGCTAACTGAACTCATAATTTCTGTATATTGTGCAAAGCTGTAAATGTATTTAGGAGCTATTAGGAGCTACTTGGTTTAAAACTATATATTGTTTGTATTGAGATCTGTCAATATTGGTCTTTCCCTTAAAGGAGAGGTATTGGAACGCTGTAGGAAATCAATCCAAAGGCCTATAGGATAAGAACTGTATCACCTTGACCTTCAGTGCTAGAAGGGAAGACACACAAACAACATGAAAAAACAAGGGGAGAAAGTGCCTCAAACAAACCAACATACTACATTATTAGACTCCATGAGAAGCATAGCAGAAAAAAAGTCAGAGAAGGAGCTCAGGATGTACATAACTAAAATGTTCTGTCAATTAAAGAATGATATAAGAGAGCAAACCCAGCCAGCAAAAATCATTTTTATAAAGAGCTATATAGGCAAATACAGGAAGCAAAAGATTACTTCAATAAGGAGATAGAGATTCTGAAAAAGAACCAAACAAAAATCTTCAAAATGAAAGCAACAATAAACCAAATTAAAAACTCAATAGAAAGCATCACCAACAGATTATATCAATAGGAAGACAGAACCTCAGACAATGAAGACAAAATATTTAATCCTGAAAATAGAGTTTACCACACAGTGAAGATGGTAAGAAACTATGAACAGAACATCCAAGAATTATGAGATAACATGAAAATACCAAATTTAAGAATTATTGGGATAGAGGAAGGCACAGAATTTCAAACCAAAGGAATGAACAATCTATTCAATGAAATAATACCAGAAAATTTTCCAAATATGAAGAACGAATTGGATAATCAAATTCAAGAGTCTTATAGGACATCAAATGTACAAAATCACAAAAGATCTACACCAAGGCAACTGTAATGAAAATGCCTAGTATTCAGAATAAGGAGAGAATCTTAAAAGCCACAAGAGAAAGGAATCAGATTACACATAGGGAGAAACCAATTAGGATCTCTGCAGACTTCTCAACCCAGACCCTTAAAGCTAGAAGAGCTTGGAACAATATATACTAAGTTCTGAAAGACAATGGATGCCAACCACGAATCTTATATCCAGCAATATTAACTTTTAGATTTGATGATGAAATAAAACCTTCCAAGATAAACAAAAATTAAAAGAATTTACAGCAAGAAAGCCTGCACTACAGAACATTCTAGGCAAAATATTCCATGAGGAGGAAATAAAAACAACAATGAAAACCTGCAAAGGGAGGAACTACACTAAAGGAAAGACCAATCAAAGGAGAAACCCAGCCAAGTTAAAAACTAAAAATAAACCAAAATGTCTGGAAATACAATGTCTCAATAACAACACTGAATGTCAATGGCCTAAACTCAGCAATTAAAAGACACAGACTGGCAGATTGGATTAAAAAAAAAAAAAAAGACCCAACAATATTCTGCCTCCAAGAGACTCATCTCATAGAAAGAGACACTCACAGATTGAAGGTGAAAGCATGGGAAAAAAATGTATCACTCACATGGACTGCATAAACAAGCAGGGGTTTCCATCCTCACATCAGATAAAGTGGACTTCAAACCAGTCAGTGAAAAGGGATAAAGAAGGTCATTTCATATTGTTTAAGGGAATCATATGTCAACAAGACATAATAATCTTAAATATCTATGCTCCAAACAATGGGGAATCCATGTATATCCAACAAACCCTTCTCAACTACAAGAATCAAATAGACTACAACACAATAGTGCTGGGCAACTTTATCACAGCTCTCTCACCACTGAACAGATCTTCCAAACAAAAACTAAATAAAGAATTTACAAAACTCCATAGAACAACCAATAATCTAGACTTAGCAGACATATATAGAGTATTCCATACATTAAAAAGTAAATGCACTTTTTTCTCAGCAGCACATGGATCCTTCTCCAAAATAGATCATATGCTATGTCACAAAGCTGGTCTTACCAAATACAAAAAAAGAGAGATACTACCCTGAATTATATCTGATCATAATGGAATGAAATTAGAAATTAATGACAGTTTAAAAAAAAGAAGGTACTCCAACACCTGGAGACTAAATAATATGCTATTGAATGATGCATGGGCAACCGAAGACATCAGGGAGGAGATAAAAAAATTCTTAGAGGTAAATGAAAACTTTGATACAACATATCAAAATCTCTGGGAAATCATGGAGGCAGTACTAAGAGGAAAGTTCATTGCATTAAGCTCATTCATTAAAAGTAGAAAAAAAATCAACAAATAAATGACTTGACTCTACATCTGAAAGCCCTAGAAAAAGAGGAACAAACCAACACCAAAAGAAGTAGAAGACAGGAAATAATTAGAATAGGGGCTGAAATCAATAAAATTGAAACAAAGGAAACAACTCAAAAAATTGACAAAACAAAAAGCAGGTTCTTTGAAAAAATAAATAAAATTGACAAACCCTTAGCCACCCTAATGAAAAGAAGGACAGAGAAAACCCACATTACTAAAATTTGTGATGAAAAAGGAAATGTCACAACAGATTCTGTTGAAATACAGAGAATAATTAGAAACTATTTTGAAAATCTATACTCCAGTAAAATAGAAAACCCTGAAGACATTGACAAATTTCTAGAGGTATATGACCTACCCAAACTGAACCAGGAGGACATTCACGACCTAAATAGATCAATTACAAGCAAGGAAATAGAAGATATCATCAAGAGACTTCCAACCAAAAAAAGCCCTGGACCAGAAGGATTCTCAGCTGAGTTCCACAAGACTTACACAGAAGAACTAACTCCAATACTCCTCAAATTATTCCATGAAATAGAAAAGGAGGGAACCCTTCCAAACTCATTCTACGAGGCTCGTGTCACTCTGATACCAAAACCAGACAGAGACACATCAGAGAAGGAAAATTTCAGACCAATATCCCTGATGAATATAGATGCAAAAATTCTCAATAAAATTTTGGAAAATTGCACACAAAAATATATTTAAAAAAAAGTGCACCATGATCAAGTAGGGTTCATTCCAGGGATGCAAGGTTGGTTCAACATACAGAAATCAATAAACATAATCCATCACATCAACAGACTTAAAGATAAGAATCACATGATTTTATCAATTGATGCAGAGAAGGCATTTGACAAAATACAGCACCCTTTCATGTTTAAAACACTAGAAAAACCAGGGATAGTAGGAATATACCTCAACATTGTAAAAGCTATCTATGCTAAACCTAAGGCCAACATTATCCTAAACGGAGAAAAATTGGAAGCATTCCCTCCAAAAATAGGAACAAGACAGGGATGCCCTCTTTCACCACTGTTGTTCAACATAGTCCTTGAAACTTACCAGGACAATTAGACGAAAGAAATTAAAGGCATATGAATAGGAAAAGAATAATTCAAACTATCATTATTTGCTGATGATTTGATATTGTATTTGGAGGATCCAAAAAATTCCACCAGAAAACTTCTAGACTTAATAAATGAATTCAGCAAAATTTCAGGATATAAAATCAACACCCATAAATCAAATGTAAATTAATGCATCAGCAATAAATCCTCTGAAAGAGAAATCAGGAAAACTACTCCATTCACAATAGCCTAAAAAGTAAAATAAATAAAAATACATGGGAATCAATCTAACAAGAGTGGTGAAAGACCTCTACAATGAAAACTACAGGAAACTAAAGAAAGAAATTAAGATCTTAGAAGATAGAAAGATCTCCCATGCTCTTGGATAGGCAGAATCAATATTATTAAAATGGCCATACTACTCAAAGTGCATTACATATTCAATGCAACCCCAATTAAAATACCAAAGTCATTTCTTATAGAACTAAAAAAGGCAATAATGAAATTCATTTGGAAAAAATAAGAGGCCCAGAGTAGCCAAAGCAATACTTAGTAAGATGAGTGAAGCAGGAGGCATCACAATACCAGACCTTAAACTATACTACAAAGCTATAGTAACAAATACGGCATGGTATTGGTACCAAAATACACATGCAGACCAATGGTGTATTTTGAATAGAAGACACAGAGACTAACCCACATAAATATAGTTATCTCATACTAGACAAAGGTGCCAAATACATATACTGAAGAAAAGATAGCCTCTTCAACAAATGATGCTGGCAAAACTGGAAATCCATAGGCAGCAAAATGAAACTAAACCCCTTTTCTCATCATACACAAAAATCAACTCAAAATGGATCAAGTAGCTAGGAATTAGACCAGAGACCCTACGCCTAATAGAGGAAAAGTAGGCCCAAATATCCATCATGTTGGATTAGGCCCTAACCTCCTTAACAAGACTCCTAAAGTGCAAGAAATAAAAACAAGAATTAATAAATGGGATAGATTCAAACTAAAAAGCTTCTTCTCAGCAAAAGAAACAATCAATGAGGTGAACAGACAGCCTCCATTCTGGGAACAAATTTTTGCCACACTCACATCAGATAGAGCACTGATCTCCAGGATATATAAAGAACTCAAAAAACTTCACACCAAAAAAACAAACAACTCAATAAATAAATGGGCCAAGGAGCTGAACAGACACTTCTCACAAGAAGATATACAATCAATAAACAAATATAAGAAGAAATGTTCAACATCTCTAGCCATTAGAGAAATGCAAATCAAAACTACTCTAAGATTCCATCTCACTCCAGTCAGAATGGCAGCTATCCAAAATACAAGCAACAATAAGTACTGGCGAGGATGTGGGGGAAAAGACACACTCAAACATTGCTGGTGGGACTGCAAATTGGTGCAACCAATCTGGAAAGCAGTATGGAGATTCCTTAGAAAACTTGGAATGGAACCACATTTGACCCAGCTATCCCACTCCTCGGCCTATACCCTAAAGGCTTAAAAACAACATACTACAGTAACACAGCCACTTCAATGTTTATAGCAGCACAATTCACAATTGCTAAACTGTGAAACCAACCTAGATGCCCTTCAATAGATGAATGGATAAAGAAACTGTGGTATATATATACACAATGGAATATTACTCAGCAATAAAACAGAATAAAATTACGGCATTTGCAGGTAAATGGATGGAGTTAGAGAATATCATATTAAGCCAGGTAAGCCAATCCCAAAAAACCAAAGGCTGAATGTTCTCTCTGATTAGTGGATGCTGATACATAATGGGGGTGGGGGAGGGGAGCATGGGAGAAATTGAGGAACTTTGAATGGGATGGGGGAGGTAGGGGAGGAGAGGGGGACTGGGAGTAGCAAAAATGGTGGAATGAGATGGACATCAGTACCCTAGGTACATGTATGAAGACACAAATGGTGTGACTGTATCTTGTTTGCAACCAGAGAGATGGAAAATTGAGCTCTATATATGTACTATGACTTGAAATGCATTTAAAAAAATTAAAAAGAACACCTTACTCACAGCTCAGTCCTGACTATGCAAGCTACCACGTACTTTTTTTGTCACTTATCTAAAAAAAGATAAATGTAAGAAACTTTTAGACCTGTTTGACAGACCACTTCTGTGTCTGCTAGATCTAATAATAAAGAAAATGACCTCGGGTTTGTAACACCTTTTATATTTCATTTTATGAATTCTCTTTTTTAATTAATTTATAAAAGAAGTAGTCCTTGATGGAAAAGAATAGTCCTTCATTACAGCCAGCTTGAGGAACATTGTAATAGAAAATCCCTCAAGAACAGAATAAGCAAACAGAAGCACCTCAAGACATTTGCTAGTAGAAATCATTTACTATGGCTCAAGATTATTTTTAACATGTTCAGAAGGTAACTGATAATGCACTCAAACAGGGATAGGACAACTCAGGAAAACCAAAAGACACAGAAACTGAAAAATAACCAATATTTAATCAGTTCTTTGAAAATTCTGCTACTATACCCCACAATGACAGCACTTGCAACAGTTGAGAACCACTGAGAGAAAACATTTTCAGTTTACCTTTCTGCTATTAGATTTCCCTGGATGCCTTGGTTCCTCAACAGTATCCACCTTAACAACTCCAATATATTAAGTACTCAATATGTTTCTGGAACATTGGTAGGTTATTTGATTATTTGATCATTATGTTTCAAAGAGATGAAATAGTTTGTTCAGGTCTCAAAATGAGTAAGAGATGGAGCCTGAATACAAGAAAGAAAAAATGAGATGTGGGAAATAAAGTAATCTTACATACAATTCTCATTAAAAACTGTTAAAAATTTTAATAAGATCATTGGGGAAATCACATTTCAATCCACAACAGTATCATTTTTGAAAAACTTATTTAAAAACAGAATCTTCCTAAGTGAGCCATTTTGACCCAAGATAGACTATACTCAGATTCTTATACACAGATAAATTTGGATAACTTAGAAAATGAGATCTAGACTTTCGAGCTGATGAGCTTTAATGACAGTTTGGACTGTGAGTTGATGTTGTAAATGGGCTGAGACTATAGGGGATACTGGGATGGGATGAATATGTTTTGTATATGGGAATATTTGGGGATCAGAGGAAAGATTATGTTGGGCAGAATATGTGATTAAGTTAAGGATCTTGACTTGGGAAAATTATCCTGAATAATCTAGATAGGCCCAGTGTAATCACCAGGGTCCTTATGAGAAAGAGAGGCAGGAGTTTTAGAGTAAGGAAGAAAGATTTGAATTCAGGTGAACCATGGGAATTGAAAGAGGAAAGGAAATGGATTCTCCCCTAGATCCTCCAAAGAAATGCAGCCCTGCTAGCACTCTGAATTTAGGCCAGGAAGACCTATTTCAGGTCTAACATCCAGAATGGTAAGATTTAAAAAAAAAAAAAAAAATCTGTGTTATTAACCCCTCCCTATCATTTTATCATTTTTTTCAACTAATTTCACCTATTCATTATAAACTCTTAGATTCTGTTTTAAGTGTCCCATTTTTTTCAAAACCCCTTATAACTTAGTCTGCCCAGCTACTAGCACTTTAATTTATTTAGAAGGTTTAACCATCTTATACTTATTTTAATTGCTTCAAAAAGGACAAATTTTTGTCATTTTTGCAGGGAATGGGTGAAGTATAAAAGGAATAATGAAGGCACATTTGTTTTCATGTCTGTTTTTTGATACACAGACTGTTTATCTATGTTGTCTTTGATGATAATTTGGAAAGTAGGTTTACTTAAATCTATTATCAACTCTATCACTAGTACACAGACTTTTTAAATGTAGCTAATTGTTGAATAAAAACATATCCAATGAAGTATTAATGACCTGCTGTAAATGAACTGGGTTTCCAAGTGCCACTCAAATCTAAGTCAGAGGGGCTGGGGTTATGGCACAGTGGTAGCGTGCTCGCCTAGCACGCGTGAGGCACTGGGTTCGATCCTCAGCACCATATAAAAATAAAATAAAGATATTCAAATCTAAGTCAGAAATCAACCAGGCACAGTGGCACAGGAACTGGAGGCTAAGGCAGGAAGATCACAAGTTCAAAGCCAGCCTTACCAACTTAGCAAGGCCCTAAGCAACTCAATGAGATGTTGTCTCTAAATGAAAATAAAATGGGCTGGGTATATGGTTGAGCACCCCTGGGTTCAACCCCTGGTACCAAAAAAAAAAAAGATATACCACTACCATCCATCCATCTACCCATAATGTTGGTTCTTCCAAAGGAAACAAGTATTAAAATACTGAAAAATTTATCAAAGTTTTATTTTAAGTACTTTTTTTTAAATAAAAGATACACATTTTTTGATTTGTATGTTGTTCTTTTTGGTATTGGAAATTGAACCCAGGAGCATTTTACCTCTGAGCTATATCCCCAGTCTTTTTTATTTTCTATTTTGTGACAGGGGCTCACTAAGCTGCTGCATATTTTTTTAATTGCTGAGGCTGCCCTTGAACTTACAATCCTCCTGCCTTGGCCTCCTAATCACTGGGATTACAAGTGTTCACCACCTCACCCAGCGAGAAATATACATTTTTAAAAGTGATTTAAAAGTGACTGTAAAAATTTAAAAGAAAACACCCATAAAAACATAGTACTTAGATATATCCAGTGTTGAATACCATATATAAAATTTCATCCCAGAAACAGTGAAGTTTGAATTAACCTACTATTTCCATAGACAACTAAATAATTTTTAAAAATTTATATTCACTGAAGGAAAAAGATAATGAAGAGGTAGAAACCCTGTAAGAACAGATACATGTTGAATGAGTCCATGAAAACAACATCACCCCAAGCAAAAAGTTACAATATGCCTTGAGGTTTCAGAGTTTGGGGCTACAGAAGTAGCTGGAAATCAAGGAGGAAAATCTAAACAATGAAGGAACAACCAAAAAAATTGCATATAAACACAAATCCTGGATGAGCGCATCTGCAGGGAAGACTACAAAGAGCCCAGAGAAGGGATCTGCTGGGAGACTAAGCAGGGAGAGAAGAGTTCAGGGTTTCAATCTCGTTTGCCTTAGTCTGCTGGAGCAGCTATAGCAAAATACCATAAATTGGGTAGCTTATAAACAAGGGAAAGTTCTTTCGCAGTTCTGGAGACTGGGAAGTCCAAGATCAAGGCACCAGCAGAATCAGTGTCCGATGAGGGCCTGCTCTCTGATTTTTAGGTGGCCACCTCCTTGCTGGACCCTCAAAAAACCCTCACTTTCTAATATTATCACTTTGAGGGGCAGGATTTCAATATGAGATTTGGAGGAACATAAACATTCAGATCATGGCACCATCAAAGACAGCTGTGGTCGGTATCTCAAGTTTCCATAGACTCCTTTTGATAAAGGGTAAAACTAAGCTTTCACAAGTTCAAGATAATCTGCCAGAAATGTGTCTGTCTGCATACCAAAACAAAATTCAACACTTCATAGTAAGACAATGATCCAGAATCTAGAAGGATCATGCTTACAAAAAATACACTAGCCTTATCAAACATTGGTGAGGATGGGAAGCAACTGAAATGCTCATATATGACTGGTGGAAAAAAAATTTTAAGTACAATTACTTTGGGAAAGTAGCAATTTCCCAAAGTGAATGTGGGTGGAAAAGTCTTTACCCTATGACACATGAATCTTTTTCTAGGTGCCATATGTACATATTATTACACACACACGCACACACACACACACACAATTTTAAAATATCGATGTAATTTTAAAATACCCATAAGCATAAAAAGGAAAATAAAAATCATCCACAAAAATACATTACCTAGTTATAACCACTATTGAATGTCTGATATGGAATTTGTGTGTCAGAAATGGTGAAGTTTGGATTAATCAAACATTTCCACAGTTAACTAAATATGAAAAAATATATGTATATTCACTGAAGAACAAACAAAATAAAGCAGAAAGTGGAGGGATAAAAATTCAATGTATATATAAAATCTCATTAAAGTAAGTACACAAGCTGGGTACGGTGGTGCATGCTTGTAATCCCAGTGGCTTAGGAGGCTGAGGAGGATCTCAAGTTCAAAGCCCGCCTCAGTAACTTACCCAGGACCTAAGAAACTCAGTAAGAACCTGTGTCTAAATAAAATATAAAAAATGGCTGGGGATGTTGCTTAGTGGTTAAGTACCCCAGGGTTCAATCCCCAGTACCAAATTAATTAGTTAGTTAATTAAATAAAGTAAGTTGATTATGAGGGGAAATGGTGAATACTTTTTATCATGTTGTGATATAAAAGTGCTTCCTAAGCAAGAAGGTATGTCTAAAAACTTTCAAACAAATATGAAAATTCATATGAAATATGAATTTTTACTATTATAATATTACTATTGTAATAGTAAAAATAAGTGCAGCACGTATCAAATGTGTGAAGAGCCATTAACGATCAGATAGAGAACACAAGAGAAAAACAAGTTATAGAAGAACGAAGAGCCCATCCTTTAAAGATATCCGAACTTCCTCTTTTGAGGAAGTAAGTAAACTGGGATTTAGGGAAGTTTGACAACATCTATTAAAATATAAAGTTCATATACATTTTGATAACAACTTCACAATCCTACATAAATATTTTCACATGAGCCCAAAGATATCCGTGTTTGTGTGTATATGACAGCTCTCTGCAATCATTACAAATAATGATTTTTATAAACTGACATAGAAAGTGTAAAATGTATTATAAAGTGGAAAAAGTTGCAACAGAGTATATTTTCCTACTATTTTTGTTAACATATATTCAGTCATATTAGTATAAGCACAAAAAAGTTGGTAAACTTATATAAGGGACTCCCCTCCTAGTGGTGACTTCAGACATTTTCCTAGAGCATTAGAGAAAACTGTCCAAGCACCAGAAATAGCAGCAATAAAGAACAGGACTTTCTAGGTACTGAGTCAAATGGAGCTAACTTTTATATTCTGAAATACAGAGTATCAAATTTTTACTTTTTTTTTTTTTTTTAATTTTTTTAGTTGTAGATGGACACAATGTCTTTATTTTACTGCTTCGTACATGGTGCTGAGGATCCAACCCAGCCCAGCCCCTCAAATTTTTAAAAATGCAAATTCCTGTAGATTTGCATTAAATAGTCTCCCTGGTATGAAGGAATTGGCAGTTGGTGGCATGAATATCTCAGCAAAATAATTTTTAGCCAGATAAAGAGGGATCTATTTTCAGAATGCTGGGGAGAAAGTTTACCTGCCCTTCTGCCTTCCCAACTACTCCCCCAAGTTCCACATTCTTACCCCAATGATCTTCAATGATCCAGAATGCCCTAGTCAGCTTCTCTATTCCTGCGTTGCCTATAAAGTGGAAGTAGAACAAAAAGCCTTCTTGTCTACCACCTTCTCTTTAATAAAAAGACATACCTAGAATTGCATTTTCACTGGCTTTGGCTTACACTGCAAAGAGAAAGTGGAACCTCCACTGAATCACTAACACCGAAGTTAAAGTATCCTAATCATCCTTGGCTCTAAAGCAAGAGCACAGCCACTGGATAAGAGGCCTCTCACTGGGAGAGGCTACTGCACGTTCCAGAAAGATCCTGAAAATGCTCATGGCAGGAAAAAAACCAATCTTATCTGGAGTATTCACCTGCAGGCATTCTAGAAATGTCCATAGATAATCATACCCTGTAAAATAGTGCCATTTTCCCAAAAACCGCTGAGAAACAAACTATATCACATGAACATATACATGTAGATATTGATTCATATATCTGTAAATATGTATGTTAAAAATTGCAATTGCATCCCCCCAAAACTTACCTGCTTGGTTTTCAAAGGCCACAAAAACTAGGGTTTGGGTTGCAACTTAGTGCTGGAGGGCTTGCCTAGCATGTGGAAGGCCCTGAGTTGGATTCCTTGAACCACATTAAAAATAAAAATAAAAAATAAAAAGGCATGAAAACGGTACTATTATGGGGGTAGGGGGACAGAGAAAAAAGGAAGGTAAACTTAAGGTGAATCATTTTTTTCTAATTCCACGTTTCAAATCAGATAAAGAAGTGACACACTTCTGGGTTTTGTTATTTTCTTGTCCTAAAAATAAAGCAATTGTATAAACACACACTATTAACTCAACTGCTCCTCAAAAAATTCCCATGAGGTAAGTACTACTATTCCATTTTTCCAGAGAAGGTACATTCAGGTAAACTGAGGCACAGAGCGACACCCACATTTTATTGTCCCTGTCACACACCGACATTTTCTTGAAACATTTCTTTCAAGTGAATGAAATGTAATTGATTGATT
>PVHX01010238.1:0-23148 GCA_004024805.1 Geosciurus inauris | reverse complement strand
CAAAGGCCCGGGCGCTTACCTGATGCGCCAGGAGCGCAGGCACAGGGCTAGGAGTAGTAGAACTAGGGCAACCGCCAGGCCCTGGAAGCTGAGCGGCTCCAGCGAGAAGTGGCCCATGCTTCAGGACAAGTCTCTTGCCGTCCGGTGCGCGCGGGACAGCGGTGGGCAGCCCGGGGTCTTCTTGAGACCAGAGCAGGCGGCGGCTCTGCACACTGAGGCGGCTTTTCGGAGCGGCGCCCCCACGTCCGGCCGAGAGAAGCTGGCCTGCCCGCGGCGCCGAAAGGAATGTCACCGCGGGTCCCCCAGGCTGAAACACAAAGTTAGTGGACTCCCCTCCCCCCGCCCACCCCTCAGCCACGTGCACCGCCCCGCTCTGCCACCCCCTCCCGCCTGGCCTCTTCTGGAAAACTGCGTCTTTGCTCCTCGGGACAGGAAGAAGGACCGACAGCGGGAGGAAAGGAATTAGGAAGGCCTGGAGGAGGGGGATTTCTCTTCTGAGTTGGGAGTCGCACCCAGCTGGGGGAGGGATTCTCCTTGCCCCTGTGAGGGTTGGGCAGTTGTCCTTTGCGCTCAAGCGCTGGTGAAGTCTTCGGAGACCCCCAGGGAGCTGGGCAGTCTGCAGATACCTGCAGAGTGCGCTGCCTCCAGGCGGTTTGGGGCCCACCTCCTTCATCTCTAACACCTTCTTTGCTCACGGTGTTGTTGAGGGCGTACCGTGTACAAAGGCCCCTGCCTGAGGCAGGGATACACCCGGGCTGTGTTCTGTCATAAGTCCTGGTGAGGCACACAGTCCATAAAGAGCCAACCGGTAAAATGCGTGATGGCGAACAGCACTAAGGGACCTAAGTCTCACAGGTTGTACTAACCAAGAATAAGGAAGAAACTTGGAAAATCTTTTCCTGAGTAATGAGCATCCACCAGGTATTTTACACACAGACTTTTCCTCCACAAATTGGTGGTACAAGTTTTTAGTAGTAGTATTTCGTAGAAAATATAGTGAAGCTCAGTTTGTGTAACTCGTCCTGGTTTCGGTTGACAAATTCTTACCCTTCTAAACTTGGCCTATTTTTTTTTTTTTTTTTTAATACTAGGGATTGAACCAAGGGTATTTGCTTAGGGCCTTACTAAGTTGCTGGGGCTGGCTTTGAATGCGTGATTCTCCTGCCTCAGTCTCCTGAGCTGTTAGGATTACAGTACACTTGTGCCAGGCCCCCTTGGTCTATTTTGAGGCATCTGTGACCTTTGCATCATGCAAATCTTTATCTCCATTCTTCTTAGGATTATTGCACAACCGCTTAAAAACTCATCTCCATACCACTGATCTTGGACTTTTCTAATCTGTCATTCCCTAAAACACTGACTGGCTTTTACCTTACCCAAAACTCTTTGTGATAAAGTCATGCATCTTCCACCCGTGATGAGATGCTGCCACAATTTGTCTCCATGATACAACTACCCTGGCTAGTAGAATTGGATATACACTAAAGCTTGAGCCATTGTGTTGCTCAATGTCAACCCATTCACATCTTTGTTTAGGATGTGTCCTCTGCCTGAAAAATGGTCCTATGTCCCCTAAATTCTAAAATTCTACCTACCTCTTAAGGGCCAGTTCAAATCCCACTTGCTTTTGGAAATTGTCCTCAACTCACTTTTGTAATTAATCTTTTCTCCCCATACTTCCGACACTCTATTGTTACCTTTCACCCCATCACATTTGCCCATTACATCTAAACTATTTCTAAGCCTGTTTTTCCTGCTATAAAGATGGAACTTAAGAACCATCTTAGCTCATATAATTACATCCCAAATGTTTAATCTGATATTATTTGCAGAACATTTGAAATTCAAGCTTATCTCAGGGTCCTTATATTTGCTAAATCTAAATCTGGCAAACCTAGCTTAATTCTAACACAAGAATTCATAAGGCAGACAGGTATAGCAACTATAAAATTATAGCTGCCTACCAGTTTTCTTCAGTAGTCAGCCACTGTTCTTTCAGTGGTTGGTTGTTAATATTCATGTACCTTTAACACACTAATTAGATCAACAGTCAAATCTAAAGGTGTCATGATGGGCTGGCCCTTAATTCTTTGAGTTGTCTGGATAAGAAATGTCTTCAGTATCAGAGGATAACTGGCCTAATCTTATCTTTTCAGAGAACATTGCTTGTGAAATACACTGAGAAAGACAATAGAAACAAAAGCAGAAGGAAAAGCAGAGGGAGTAAAGGGAGATGATGATTCATTAGAATCTCTCAGGTAAGAGCAATAAGTATCAGGATGATGGGCATGCTCTAGAGCCTCACTCCAGTGGTCCAGGTTACCCTCATTTACCAGGTGGTTGCCATGGTGCTGTGGTTTGGATGTGGATGTTCTTCACATTTCTGTGTTGTAGGCTTGGTCTTCAGTGTAGTGGTGGAACCTTTGAGAGATGGAGCCTAATGGGCCAGGGACAGAGTTGATTAGGTCATTGGGGGGCACTGTCCTTAGTTCTCATGGGGACCCTGTTTTTTTTTTTTTAAAGTGACTTGTTATAAAAGAGCAAGCCTGACGCTGAATTCCTCTCTGGCTTCCCACCTTTCCATGTGTTTTTTCCTTCTCTCCCATGTTACTGCCATAATGCCGTCTACCATGACATGTTGTAGCCAAGGGGATTCTCACTAGAGGCTGAATCAGTGGGGCCCCATGTTGGACTTTCAGTCTCCAAAGCTGTGAGCTACATAAATCACTTTTCTTTACAAAGTATATAAAATGTCTAATCTCAGGTATTTGTATTAGTCCAACAAAAAATGGACTAATACAAATAGCTTCTTCCTTTGTTTTCTTTTGTCATCTTCCTCCTCCTGCCCAGTGGGGAGATTGAACACATTGAAAATAGGACCTCTTAGGTAAGTGCTCTACCACTGAGCACACTCCCATCCTCCTTTATTCTTTTTCTAATATAGTATTTGGGCTTGAACTCTAGCCCTACTTCCCTCCAGGCCTTCTCTCTCTCTTTTTCTTAATTTATTTGTTCTAATCAGTTATACATGAGAGCAGAATGCTCTTTGATTCATTGTACACAAATGGAGCACAATTTTTCACATCTCTGGTTGTCCACAAAGTAGGATCACACTATTCGTACAATCATACATGTACCTAGGGTAATGATGACCATCTAATTCTACCATCTTTCCTATCCCATGCCGCCACACCTCCCTCCCCTTTGTCCAATCCAAAGCTCCTCTACTCATCCCATGCCCCCCTCCCACTTATGGATTAGCATCCAGTTATCAGAGAAAACATTCACCCTGGCCTTCTCTTTTGATTCTCAAGAGACTGTTTGAGCCAGGTGTGGTGGTGCATACCTATAATCCCAGTGACTCAGGAGGCTGAGGCAGGAGGATTGCAAGTTCAAGACCAGCCTCAGCAACTCAGAAAGGCCCTAGGCAATTTATAGAGACCCTATCTCCATAAAAAATAAAAAGGCCTGTGGATATGGCTCAGTGCTTAAGCACCCCTGGGTTCAATTTCTAGTATGGAGAGAAAGGGGCGGGGAGCAGGAGAGAGAGAGAGAGACTGTTTGAAATTTCCCCCTACATTTCAAGTTGGTCATCCTAATTCTTCTGCTCAGACTTTGAAAACACTATTGCACTGAACTGAAACCTCCTATTCCACCTACTTAGTCAACTATTTTTGTTAAGTGCAAACTATATCTATGGCACTATGCTTGGTCTGTTGAACCTGTACAAATGAACACAGTAACACTTCCTTCAAAAAAAAAGTTAAGATGCATAGGATTAAGGGATTAATTTGGATAAAGTAAGAAAAGATAGTGGGGGAGGTTTAAAAACATGTACCCATATGGCTTCAATCTTGTGAGTTCCTGTAAAGCAAATGATGTGCTGGGGAAAGGGTCAATTAGAGGCGTCAGTTGTTGAGAAACATTATAAAGTATCACTTTATGCCAAAGTGAAATTCCACATATTCCTTTCCCAATATCATGAAGTCCTTAAAATCAGGGTTGAATGCATAAGCCTGAAAGGGCTTGTCAAATTTGACATAAAATATAGAGTGAGTTTTGAGTCATATCAAAGCATAATACTCTATAACTAAAAGCAATGACTGCTGTTCTCCTCCCCTGGCCATGAGTTCTGTCATAACTAGCTCTGATTTCCTGTTTCCTTCTGTTGGAATGAACACCTCTACTAGGCAAAACTGTGACATAGGAAAAAAAAAAAAGGAAGAAGGAAAAGAAGATGAGATGCATGTTTTATATACCTTGTTTCATCTAATTCTCAAAATAAGTCTTTGATGTAGATATTGTACAGGTTGATTATCCCTTATCTAAAATCCATGGGACCAGTCATGTTTTGGATTTCATATTTTTCATATTTGATAATATTTGCATATACATAATGAGATTTCTTAGGAACTGGGACCAAGACTAAACACCAAATCCATTTAGGCTTCATATACTCCTTACACACATAGCCTAAATTAACTTTATGAAATATTTTTAGTGTGACTGTGTTTTGACTGTGACTTGTCACATGAGGTCAGGTGTGGAATTTTCCATTTGTGGCATCAAGTCAGAGTCCACAATGTTTTCAATTTCCACATTAGAGATACACAATCTAAATTTTCTTTCACATAAAACCAAGACTCAAAGAGTGGTTATTCAGCTTCTATTTCTGCCTATGAAGTGGCCTCTCTTTCACTGTACCATTTTGCTCTCTGTAGAGCTTTCTTTCACTAACCTTGTACAATACCTTTTCAAACATTCTTTTGTTTTTATGGATCCAGTTTTTACTTTGAGTTGTTCAGAACTGATTTACCCCACAGAGAGAGTTGAGCGCCTGTTTTACAGGTTGGCCTTCTTTGGTCCTTGGGTACCTTTGAGACTAGTTTTTCCATCCAAAAGAAATGATATGAAATTGCCTTCCTTATAGGTTTATAAGAATTAAGTTGTAAAGAGTGGATATATAACAATGGAAATGACTGAAGCGTCTCCCTTTTTGTCATAGTTAAGCAACTTCTGCTTCATTGGCAGAGGGCATAAGTAGAAATGAGTTCAAAAGACAAATTCAACCTATTGAGGTGTTAGCTTATTTTGATAGATTAACTTCTGCCCAATGTAAAATGTGTCATTTTCTTCTTTCTTGAATGCTGGTATTCAGGGTCTGATTTTAGCTGAGATAGCAATAATCACATATACTGAGACTGATACAAGCTTGAAAGTTATTGTTTAATTTGGCACATAATAAATAGTGAGGTATTGTAGATATAAGCACCAAACCTGACTAAAAATATATCAGAACACAATGTTTCCTATTAATATGTCATTCTTTGTAATTTAAACTATTGTACCTTTTTTATCTTTATTTTCTTTTCTTCTGTGAAACTACTTTGCAGTATTAATCTAACACTCAGTCTAGTGCAGGATACACAAAGACACGGTAGGCAAAAATCTTATTAAGTAAAATACTGTTGAATGAGCAAAGTGACCCAACAATACAGAGTGTAGTTCCATTTAAATCTTTTTTTATATATAAAGTACAATTTTAGGTAAGACCTGAATATAATTATTTTGAAGCAGCTTTAAAAATGTTAGAACAGATGGCTCTGATTATCTCCAAAAGGAAGGGAAAGATTGGAGAGTTTTGTCATTTCTTGTTTAACAGTTTTGGCATTGCTTATACACACTTAAGTTTTGAATACTCTGGTTTATAAATTCACAATCCCATGCTAAACCTTAGTTCATTGTCACTATCTGACCCTACTTCACATGCCAACTTTCAAGACTCACTCTCTTTGTCTCTGACTCATACTGGCTTTTTCAACATTTCATTTCCTGATTATCCCTGAACCCAGATTTCCCAGGACAGAAAGTACAAGGCTGTCCCAGAATTTCTTTTAATGAGAACCATTCTCTTCACCCCCACCGGCTAGCCACTCCTGTTCACTAAGGGAACATTTTATAGACTCAAAAGCATTTTCTTTTGGAGTGGACCAGGCTGGTTCTCTGAGAATTGTTACCTAAGCAATATAGAGAGAAAGATTCTCTAAAAATGAATAAGGTTATTTGGGAATAGCAGAATATTGCAGGGAAATATGGGTACTGTAGCAAACTATGAGCATGTTCACAGGTTGAAGCAAGGGGGAGAGGATTACATAAGCTATTTGGAGTGATAATATTTGATTATAAGGATCAATAACAAAAAGAGCATCCATCCCAGATCAAACAGACAGTTGTTGGGTGGAAATCTTTGCAAAAGTTGTTTCTGTGTAGGATTGCAGTGGCCTTTGTGTAAGGTTGTGGTTCTGGCAGAGTCTTTTGTGAATAGTTACTGTTATCAGGCAATCATGCATGAGATCCTCTGCTTTACAATTTCCCAGCTTTCTTTACTTGATTTTGTTGTTGTTGTTGTTGTTATATTTTGTCAAAAAGTAACCCCATTTTAATTCAGATAATGTTCACAGATACCACCCAAACAATCTTCAATATTTTGTTTCCCAGTCCTCTTGGGCCAGGATAGGATATCTTATGCTTCCCCCCTGGCAAAGTTCAATCTCTCTGGTTCTACACTTCATCCAAAATTTTCCTCATACCTCCTGCCTTTGAAATGCAAAGCAGTTAAACTCATATCTTATTTGAGTAAGCCATTGGGATGTCTCATGCCAAGTGACTATCAAAAATTTCGTCTCTGTAATCCTAGCACTTACAGAAGCTGAGACAGGAGAATCATGAGTTCAAAGCCAGCCTCAGCAACAGCAAGGGGCTAAGCAACTCAGTGAGACCCTGTCTCTATGTAAAACACAAAATAGGACTGGGGATGTTGCTCAGTGGTCAAGTGCCCCTGAATTCAATCTCCAGTACCAAAAAAAAATTTCTTCTCAATAATAAGCATATGCTATTTTCAAAATATAATATCATCAACACAACAATAATTTAAAATGTTTTTAAAAAGTGACAGGAATCATTTTCTTTTTCAGGAATGTAAGTAAATGTTAAGGAAATGAGGGGAGAGTGGTGTCCTCCCCAACTGTCCTCACAGAACCTCCAACCATAGTGACTATCAGAGCATATATGAATGGACAGATATCAACATGTTTTCCTTCTACATTTATAGTTTTATTTCTAGACATGCTATACATTTTCGTCACTTGTCTCTTCCCTCTTTATGGACTAGCTTCTCAATCTAGAAAGGCAGATGTGTTTTAAGGATCTTCTAAAGCTCACACAGATATTAAGGTGTATATTAGACTTCTGCCCTCTACTTTTCTCTGCATCTGTGCATCTGTGAATCAGTAATCAATTTTTTTTTGTGTGTGTGTGTGTGATTGGTGATTGGATCTAGGGCTCAAGCACTCTACCACTGAGCACATCCCCAACCCTAAGAGCACAATTATTTTTAATTAAAAGTCTGAAGAAAACATGTACTTAATTTGACTTGATAAAACAATTTCAAGCATTTTCTCATTTGACCATTTAATAATAATCCAGTGAGCTGAATATTAACTTTATTCATATACCCTGTGGCCTCCCTAACAACAGGCACTATGTGTGTCTGTGTGTGTTTAGAATTAGAGTTCTGTGTAATGAATCGAGTATCATTTCACCAGAATACCACCTGTAAGTAGAGGCTGTCTGTCTGGTTCACTACTGTATCCTTACAAGGAACTCACTGTGTTTGGCAATTACATATGTATTGTATGCACAGATCAATCAATTAGTACTAAATAAAAGACAAGCAAATGAACCATTCACTATTTATTAATCACTTATTGCATGCCAGTTACTGTACAATGGGTCTTTTGTGCAGTTTTTTTTTCATATAAACCTCACAACAACACTGGTATACAGATAATTTTATAATCTCTATTTTGGTATGAAAAGGCAGGCACAGAAAGATTAATAACTTTCACTTGTATGATCTCCACCTCTAATAGCATGACCATTTTGTTCATAAACCTATTGAACAAGGACTGGAATAACTGAGGAAAGAGGCTAATTATTAGGATCTTATTATTTGGGCAGCATTCACATGCAACAACAACAACAAAAAATGTTTACATTTCAACCTCCTCCCCAGTCCTCCTTGTCAACAGTTCTGCAATCATTTTTCTTCTACATACATGACCATGCAGCTTAACTGTTAACCATTACCCATCGATCACTAGTTACATACATCTGACCATCATTCCTTCTAGGAAGAGAAAATCATCAGATACATTGCCTGAGGTTCTGCCCATTTGAAGGACTTCCCTTCATATCTATACTTCAGGGTCACCTTGAATGCAGCTGTAGTACTGCATCTCCCCCGTTTTGGGTGGCACCAAAGTACCACACAAAGTTCCTTCTCTACAAAGGAAGATAAATTACTTTTTTTTAAGTCAACAGATCAGAGGAAATAGTGATGATTTGAGAAAGAGCAGGTATTACAGCAGATACAAACCTTACTTTTTTTATTCTACTTAGGTATGCATGATAGCAGAATGCATTTTGATTCATTGTACATAGATGGAGCACAAATTTTCATTTCTCTGGTTGTACGTGATGTAGAATCACATCATATATGCAGTCATACATGAAGCTATGGCTATGATGTCCATCTTATTCCACCATCTTTACTGCCCCCATGCCTACCCCCGACCAAAATTCCTCCATTCTTTTTGTATCCCCTCCCCCATTATGGATCAGCATCCACTTATCAGAGAGAACATTCTGCATTTGGTTTTTGGGGATTGGCTGACTTCACTTAAGTATGATGTTCTCCAACTCCAGCAAGTGCCATAATTTTACCTGCAAATGCCATAATTTTATTCTCTTTTATTGCTGAGTAATATTCCTTTGTGTATATATACCACAGTTTCTTTATCCATTCATCTATAGAAGTGCATCTAGGTTGGTTCCACAGTTTAGCTATTGTCAATTGAGCTGCTATAAACACTGAAGTGGCTGCATCACTGTAGTATGCTGTTTTTTAAGGCTTTTGGGTATAGACCGAGGAGTGGGATAGCTGGGTAAAATGGTGGTTCCACTCCAAGATTTCTAAGGAATCTCCATACTGTTTTCCAGATTGATTGTACCAATTTTCAGTCCCACCATCAATGTATAAGCTGTCTTTACCCCACAACCTTGCCAACACTTATTGTTGTTTGTGTTCTTGATAATTGCCATTCTGACTGGAGTGAGATGAAATCTTAGAGTAATTTTGATTTGAATTTCTCTAATGGCTAGAGATGTTGAACATTTTTTCATGTGTCTGTTGACTGATTGTATATCTTGAGAAGTGTCTGTTCAGCTCCTTGGCCCATTTATTGATTGGATTGTTTGTTTTTTTGATGTTAAGTCTTTTGAGTTCTTTATATATCCTAGAGATTAATGCTCTATCAGATGTGCATGTGGCAAAAATTTTTTCCCAGAATGTAGGCTGTCTGTTCACTTCATTGTTTCTTTTGCTGAGAAGAAGCTTTTTCATTTGAATCTATCCCATTTACTGATTTTTGATTTTACTTCTTGCACTGTAGGAGTCTTGTTAAGGAAGTAAGGACCTAATCCAATGTGATGAAGATTTGGGCCTACTTTTTCTTCTGTTAGGCATTGGGTCTCTGGTCTAATTCCCAGGTCCTTGATCCACTTTGAGTTGAATTTTGTGCATGGTGAGAGAAAGGGGTTTAGTTTCATTTTGCTGCATATGGATTTCCAGTTTTGCCAGCACCATTTGTTGAAGAGGCTATCTTTTCTCCAATGTACATGTTTGGCACCTTTTTCTAGTATAAGATAATTGTATTTAATTGGGTTTGTCTCTGTGTCTTCTATTCTGTACCATTGGTCTACATGTCTATTTTGGTGCCAGTGCCATGCCATTTTTGTTACTATAGCTTTGTAGTATAGTTTAAGGTCTGGTATTGTGATGCCTCCTGCTTCAGTCTTCTTGCTAAGATCGCTTTGGCTATTCTGGTCTCTTATTCTTCCAAATGAATTTCATGATTGCCTTTTCTATTTCTATAAGGAATGACGTTGGGATTTTAATTGGAATTACATTGAACCTATACAGCACTTTAAGTAGTATGGCTATTTTGACAATATTCTGCCTATCCAAAAACATGGGAGATTTTTCCATCTTCTAAGGTCTTGTACAATTTCTTTCTTTAATGACTTGTAGTTTTCATTGTAGAGATCTTTCACTTCTTTTGTTAAATTGATTCCCAAGAATTTTATTTTTTTTGAGGCTATTGTGAATGGGGTAGATTTCCTAATTTCTCTTTCAGAGGATTTATCACCGATGTATAGAAGTGCAATTGATTTGTGGGTGTTGATTTTATATCCTGCAATTTTGCTGAATTCATTTATTCTAGAAGTTTTCTGGTGGAATTTTTTATCCTCTAAGTATAGAATCATGTTGTCTGCAAATAATGATAGTTTGAGTTCTTCTTTTCCTATTCATATCCCTTTAATTTCTTTCATCTGTCTAATTGCTCTGGCTAATGTTTCAAGGACTATGTTGAACAGCAGTGGTGAAAGAGGGCATCCCTGTCTTGTTCCCGTTTTTAGAGGGAATGCTTCCAATTTTTCTCCATTTAGGATGATGTTAGCCTTGGGTTTAGCGTAGATAGCTTTTACAATGTTGAGGTATGTTTTTATTCTCCCTAGTTTTTATAGTGTTTTGAACATGAAAGGGTGCTGTATTTTGTCAAATGCCTTCTCTGCATCAATTGATAAATCATATGATTCTTATCTTTAATTCTATTGATGTGATGGGTCACGTTTATTGATTTATGTATGTTGAATCAATCTTGCATCCCTGGAATGAACCCTACTTGATCATGGTGCACTATTTTTTTAATATGTTTTTGTATGTGATTTGCCAAAATTTTATTGAGAATTTTTGCATCTGTATTCATCAGGGATATTGGTCTGAAATTTCCTTTTTTTGATGTGTCTCTGCCTGGTTTGGGTATCAGGGTGATACTCGCCTCATAGAATAAGTTTGGAAGGGTTCCCTCCTTTTCTATTTCAGGAAATAGTTTGAGGAGTATTGATATTAATTCTTCTTTGTAGGTTGTGTAGAACTCAGCTGAGAATCTATCTGGTCCTGGGCTTTTCTTGGTTGGCAGGCTCTTGATGGCATCTTCTATTTCCTTGCTTGAAATTAATCTGTTTAAGCTGTATATGACCTCCTGGTTCAGTTTTGGTAGGTCATATAACTCTAAAAATTTGTTGGTGTCTTCAGGGTTCTCTATTTTACTAGAGTATAAATTTTCAAAATAGATTCTAATTATCCTTTGTATTTCAGTAGTGCATGTCGTGACATTTCCTTTTTCATCATGAATTTTAGTAATTTGGGTTTTCTGTGTCCTTCTTTTCCTTAGGGCGGCTAAGGTTTTGTCAATTTTGTTTATTTTTTCAAAGAACCAGCTTTTTGTTTTGTCAATTTTTTGAATTGTTTCCTTTGTTTCAATTTCATTGATTTCAGGCCCAATTCTAATTATTTCCTGTCTTCTACTTCTTTTGGTGCTACTTTGTTCTTCTTTTTCTAGGGCTTTGAGATGTAGAGTTAAGTCATTTATTTGTTGACTTTTTTCTTCTTTTAATGAATGATCTTAATGAAATGAACTTTTCTCTTAGCACTGCCTTTATGGTGTCCCAGAGATTTTGATATGTTGTATCAGAGTTTTCATTCACCTCTAAGAATATTTTTATTATTGTAGTATCTAGGTTTATTTGGGGCACTTTCTTCCCTTGTTTTTTCATGTTGATTATGTGTCTTCCTTTCTTGCAATGCTGATCTGAGGTATTGTGGTTTCTATCCTATAAACTTGTAGTAGCACTGCAGATTACCTGTATCTCACCTTGGAGTTCACTTCCAGTCCCCAGCAGATGTCCCCAGATGGACACTACTGCCACTAAAGATGGCAGTGGTGGTAGTGGAGGTAACTCAAGATGGCAGTGGGAGTGGCTGGGCTCCTGGGGCAGTCCCTGAAGGTGATCCTGGGCCTTGGCCTGTGCTCTGCCAGTGGGCAGGAACTCTGACACAGAACAGGGGGTGGTCCCGGGCCTCACTTAGGCCAGGTCTCCTGCAGGGGTCCCTGGAGGCAGTCTTTCCCTGGGTCTGGGTTCCCCTGTGACAGGCAGCTAGCAGTCTCAGGTCTGCCCTTGGCTGGGCTCCCAGAAAGTGGTCCTGGGTCTTGGGTTGTGCTCCTGCCAGTAAGCAGGAACTCTGGTACCAGATATGAACCTTGAGAGTTTAAGCTCTTTGTTCATGAGAATGACTTATGTCTTTAAGAGCTTCCTTTTTTCCCATCTAAGTGCTCCAACTCATTTAGAAATTATGAAATCAATCTACAGTAATTTTACTTGTTTTCATTAAATTCTTCTATAGCTGCAACCATTTAGACATGCAAGATCTCTCTAGATGGTGCTAGGTAATGTTAAGTAGTGTTTCTGCACTGCCCATCAAGGATTAACAGTGTCCCATTTGCCACTCGCAGCAGGATCATTATTGTCTTTAAATCTAGTTAGGGAACCAATTCCAGAATCCTAGTACTAAGATCTGGTATTCTCTAATTACTTTTGGTAACAATAATCATGTTAAGAAGCAGAGTCATGATTCATATTATGAAAAAAAGAGGTTTTGATAGGAATTAGATTTTACGGATTATGGGAAGAGCTAGGGAAGTGAAGGTGTAGAAAGGAAATTTGGAGAATCAAAGAGAGTAACATGAACTGGGCTGCCTGAATCAGTATGGCAGGTGGACATGTTGGAGCTTGCAGAGAACCCATGGAACAGAGCACACCCAATAGCCAAGCTAGACTGTGGAGGGGGAGTTAGGGGAAAGCATTGGGGAAGCCATGACTCTGTGATTTGGGGATTGCTACGGGTGAGCTGGCCAACTAGACAAGAAGTGGAATGGAGTAAAGAAAAACTGGGGAAGTAAAGGTACAGAAAGAAATTTAGATGATTAAAGTAAAATAGGCCCTCCCAATTCCATTACATACTAATGTGATCTTATAAAGATTAATTTTTTTGAAACTGCCTTTTTCTAGTTTCAAATGTGGATAAAATATCTATGTTTAGGGGCTGCTTTCATGCCTCTTAACATTTTTGGTAACTTTATTTTCCTGTCCATTTTTAGGTTGATGGTGAAATCTTTTCATCATACATTAAAATAGTTTCAAAACATGATCTATAGCATATTTTAACTATTTGATAGCAAACTTGTAATAATATTATTTTCAATGTATCTCTCCAATCTGGGAGCTATAGCAACTTTTTGCCCATCACCATCAATTTAAAAAATACATGAATAAGCTCTTCTTTAACAGTCAGAAATTTTACATTGTTCCATTTTCTCCTTGAACTCATATTTCCATTCCATTTCTCCCACAAAATTTTATCCCAACATAATATATTTTTATGCTTGAAGGTATTTTATTGATAACATTTTATATCTTTCTGTAATAAAAATATGTATATAAATTGAAATTAATTTTTTATATTCTGTGTGACAATAAGACCTGTTATCTTTTTATCTGAACTAAGATATTATTATAATTATTATTGGCACATTATTAAATAAAGAAACTTAAATGTATTATATAAATTAATAATTAAACCTAAAAACTCAAGTTTAAATAGAAAAGCACGTTTGAAAATATGTACATAGATATACATGTGTGCTTGTGTGTATGCATGTGCCTGCATATGTGTGTGTGTGTCTTCCTCCTCTGACAGTAAGAAAGCTGTAGTCCATCATCATCAATGTGTTTACTTATATGATCTGTCCTACCTGTATGTAACCAACTTCCTATCTCTACCGCCTCCATGGCCCCATTCCCACAGCCTCCTCACTGCTTTAGGGTTCTGACATTCTCCACAGGGCCGGTGTGTGATGCCTTCACCCTGCTTTTCTACTTGTCTAATTCTGAGATAGATAGATAGACAGATGGATAGCACATGAAGCTTGTCTTTGTTTTGTGTTTGCTATACAAAATGCCTGAGATTGGGTAATTTATAAAAGATAGAAATTTATTTCTTACAGTTCTGGAGGCTGGGAAGGTGCACATCTAAAGAGAGACTTCTTGCTGCATCATCCCTTTGCAGAAGATGGAAGAACGGAAGAACATGAATTGGGGGAAGAAGGAAAGTGAACTGATTCTTTTCTCATGAACCCACTCCCACAATTATGGCATTAATCCATTCATAAATCCAGAGCCCTCATGACCTCATCAACTCTCAACACCGTCCCACTGGGGATTAAGTTTGCAACACACCAACTTTGGTGAATAAATTCAAACCATAGCAGAGCTTCCCCCTGTTTCTCACCTACTGAAATAACCTAGGAACCCTTCAGTATTTCCTAGTAACATACTTTGGTTGCTTTCTTCTCATTATCTTCCTCATTATCACTGATTGCTTTGACAAGAGTGTACAGTAATGAAGAAGTTATATGTCTTTAAAAGAAAATTGTCGCTACTGCTCACCTGACTACACAAACATATCTCATTTTAAAATGTCTCAGCACAGGGAAAACACACCATTTCTTATCTCCTACCTTTTTCAGAACAGGATGACATACATGTGACTCTGTCTTTTGTTGTAACTGGTTGTGGGATGGAAAAGTAGGAAAAGAAAAAACAATTGACCTTGACCACAGGCCCATTTTCAGGCAAACTGATTTTAGGAAAAGGTAGCAGTTGAAAATGTAAAAACAGACTTTCTTAAATCTTTAAGTGCTTACTAAGTTCTTGGAAAATCTTTATGGCACACATACCTAGTTCAGTAATTATTGGTGTAGGTGCTTAAAAAAATTAAGTAGCAATAAATTTTAGTGAATTGATGGCTGTGAAAAAATAAAATAATTCATGCAGATAATCCAATAATGTCTACAGGTTATAGTGAGATGAAATATGTTTAAGTGTCATTTATTAATGAGAATGAGTACGAATTGAGTGTGAATTACACTTCTGTAATAACAACATGTAGTAGAAACTACAAAAGTCACTTGAAAATTATCCTAAATTTTTGCCTATTTAAATCCAACTTTTCATATTTATATGCCCATCTCTGTCATGTTATTTTTGATGTTTAATGTAAAGTAACCCAATTATTTCAATTTAATATGTAAATTACTCTCAATCTAAAAGGTAAACAGTATTTTTAGGAATTAGTGTGTAATTATTCACCCACACAGTTTCATCATTCTGCAAATAGTTGAATACTTACCAAGAGCTAAGTAGAGAGCCAGGTACAGGCTCAGGGACTGTCATAGTGGGCAAAATTAGATAGTCTCTATACCCAGGGGGATGCAGTCTAGAATCTGATTTGAAACAAAGGGACCATGGCTTAAACAAGAATATGAGATCCACATTCAGAATACAGATTAACTTGCCAAAATGAGAGACTGGATCCAGAGTGTCAGTGTGGCTGTCAGTTGCAGAAACTTGACAGCTCGCTTTTTGAGATGACACCATTGGATCATCCAGTCACAGTTTGTGCATCTTTTGGTCTTTGCCCTGATTAAAATCCCTCAGAAGGTGGTTATGATTGATGAAGAACCTTGGATCATGTTTCCACCTCTGGGAATGGGTAGCTCCACCATAAATATAAGTAATAAAGTTCCTTTATGGGAGGGAAAGTGCTCTTCTAGTGGGAGAAAAAAGAAAGATAATTGAGGGTAGGAATGTCTGCTATAGTTTTCATCCATGAACCAAAATCTATCGGTTCATCTTATTATAAAAATGTCAGCTAAATTTTTATTAGTTTTGTGATTGGAGTTCTTACGCAAAACCCACAGCTCCAGTGATCCCAACAGATCAGGCTCAGCCACTCATCACAATATGCCAATCTAGTACCAAAGAGGTGAGCAGTGGTAAAGGGCAGAAAAGGAACTTTTAATCAGTGTGGCCATAATTGTAAGAACAGATTTAGGGGTACAGTGACCAAAGATCTGTGTTCAGGTAGCTGACAGAACTTGGAAATTTTATAGGAAAGGGAACAAAGTCAAGGGTTGGAGGCTCGTATGACTTGGGAGTTTGCACAGCTGGCAGTGTATGTCATTCTGGTTTTGTCATGGTCTGCTTGATCATTATCTCAGGACTGATTCTGTGGAGCTTTGGAAAGATTCAGAGAGCAATTTAATTCTCATAGGATTTGGTCATGTTTGGGGAGGCAGCCTGGATTCTATCATGGGGTGATTGCTCCTATTTAGGAAGGCAGTCTCTTCATGGGGTGGTCAGTTCTGTGAGGTCCACTGTTACTTGGGAATAGTTTTTGGTTTCTTGACATGAAGAGACTTATCAACCAGGCTTATCGTTCCTGGAATCCAAGGTAACTGCAGAAGGAAGTGACTCAGAGAAAAGAAAAAAAGTTACAAAGACAAATGGAGTTAGAGAGGAATAAATTGGAGTTGGTTAAGGCCAGCGACTAGGCCTTCCTTCAGTTTTAAATTTTTTTTGGGGGGCGGGTACTGGAGATTGAACTCAGGGGCACTCGACCACTGAACCATATCCCCAGCCCTATTTTGTGTTTTTTTGTGTAGAGACAAGGTCTCACTGAGTTGCTTAACACCTCGCCGTTGCTAAGGTTGGCTTTGAACTCGCAATTCTCCTTTCTCAACCTCCCTAGGTGCTGGATTACAGGCTTGTGCCACTACGCCCAGCTCGGTTTCAAATTTTAAACTCTGATTTAACCACTCCAATGTTTGTCTTCCCTTCTGCCTCCCCAACTCCTTTTCTCTTCTCTCTTTTCTCTTTCTCACACAAGAGCTAGCCACATTGTCCAGCTTTTTTTGAGAAAATCCACAACCCATAATCATCTTCACATAAGATTTATTTAAAAGCCAGGAATGTAGTGTTTCTATGATTAAAATGTTTTTTCATATGTATAAGTACATTTGTTATATGAAGCACATATTAAATGCTATTCACATTGTGCAGTGTATTACTTAGGGAAGCTGCTCAATCACCAGTAGGCACCTGCAATTTGTGGCCTCTACCCTTCTAGCTTAAAAATGTTTAGAGTGAAAGAAATGTTTCATAGTAAATGTAGATGTTTAAAAGAGAAAAGTAATCCAACAGAATCAGTGGGACCCACCATATAAAGTACTGATTTCCTTTTACTGCACATTGTGGATATGTACTGTTTTATAATCTTGAATTTTTTAATGCTCAGTTTTTAGCTTTTAATATTATTTTTCTGTTAATAACCATTTTGGTCATTCTGGAGCCTCAATATTTGACTTCAATATGGAATCTGTGGACTCATCTTGTAGTTTCAATATTTATAAATAATGACAAATTTCAGATATTGAACTACTATGACATTCTTTGGTTTGAGGCTCACATTTGAAACCATACTTTGTTCTCTCTGTCCATGGCATCTTAATATGCATGGTGTGTCTCTCCTGATTGGTAGCCAGATTTCCCTCTGGCTTGACTTTTAATTTCCCGTGGCCAGCCTGTCCTCATTTGTAGTCACATGGGCATATGGTCAGGCCTCAGTCCAGCTGCTCTAGAACATGCCTGTCCCTTGGGGCCAGCGCCTCCTCACAGTATGCATCAGTCTCAGTTGTCCTTGGTGGAAATGCCTCTCTGATTGTCGTCCAGAGGTTTCACTTTATAGAAGACCTTTGGACTAAGAAGTCTTATTTTTGTTTAAAAGCCTTTTAATAATATGCTGTTTAAAATTTCCCAGTGTTTTAGCTTGCCTTTTTTTCTAACATAATTCCTTTTTTTTAATATATATTTTTTTAGTTGTAGATGAACACAATATCTTTATTTATTTTACGTGGTGCTGAGGATCTAACCCAGTGCCCCACACATGCAAGGCAAGCGCTCAACCACTGAGCCACAACCCCAGCCCCCTAACATAATTTCTTGTGACTGTGATTGAAAGAATTCTGAAATCAACTATTTCATAAAACCAATGAACATTGGAAACTCCTTCTCCATCAAAAAATAAGACAATTTAAATATGTATTATATTCTATATATGCACATATTTGTGTATAAATATAAAATACAATTAATTTAAATCTTAGAAATTATGCTCCCTCAAACATGTAAGTTGTACGATTATTCATGTTATATGTCTATATTTTAATTCAAACCATTCTGAACTCTCAAAATTTGGTGAAAACCCCATCAATTTATTTTTAGAGGATATGGTTTAAGACAAATAGACCAAAAGTTCATAGGAAATAACATCTCATGATTACACATAATACTTTCAGGTTCTTGAACTCCATGAGTCCTCCATACATCAGAACTAGGAAGGTATTGCTGGATATTTTCTTGGTGATCCCACTCTCCTTCTGTCTGTCTCAGTCTGTTTTGGGCTGCTATAACAGAATACCAAAGACTGAATAATTTATAGAGAACAGAAATTTATTTCTCATAGTTACGGAGGCTGGGAAGTCCCAGATCAAAGTGCTGGCAGCTCTGGTATCTGACAAGGGCCCTGTCTTTGATTCCCAGATGATACCTTGAATGCTGCATCCTCCAGAGTGGAGAAACTGTTCTTCACATGACAGAAAAGCAAAAACAGAGAACTTGCTCCTGAAATCCCCCCTTAGGGCTGGAGATATAGCTCAGTGGTACAGTGGTTGCTTAGCAGGCACAAAACTCTGAGTTCATTCCCCAGCACCACCAAAAACAAAACAAAAACTGAACCCCCCTTTAAAGGCATTAAATTCTGCTGTGGGGCAGAACTCTCCTGGGCTAATCACCCCTTAGATGTCCCACCTTTTAGTACTGTTATAACTTCAACATGATTGTTGGAGGGGACACACATTCAAACCTCAGTGCTCCCCAACTGCCTACTGCTCGGCATTCCTAGAAGATCCCAGGAGAGAGGGGCCCAAGTTTAAAGCATAACTTTTAATATGATGCGAGTGACCAAAGGGTGCTTGGACATTATTCTTCCCTAAGAGCAAAGCAAAACCCAGACAATGCATGGTTTCTGGAGGAAAGTATGTAAAAATTGAGATATGCCAATGAAATTCACTGGGGGCTTTCTGGATTTGAGACAAACGTTTTGGTTAATGCTTTGTAGAAAGAAATCATTCTCAAAGTATGTTTTACTTTCCTCCATCATTTCTGTGGAATTCTGCATTTCTGTCAAGAATTAAAATTTAAAAAAATGAGCATGACATGTAACTTGTCTCTAGATCATTGATTCTCACATTGCCATATTAATATATACAGCCATGGACCAAATAATGATGTTTTGGTCAATGATGGGCAACATATATGACAGGGATCCTGCAACAGTATCTTTTTGCTGAAAAAAACCCTGTTGCCTAGTGACATCATAGCCATAGTAATGGTGCAGAACAAGGAAACCATCTAAGTTTGTGTCAGTACATGTCATGATGTACACACAATGAGGAAATCACCTAATGATGCACTTCTCAGAATGTGTCCCCACTGTTAAGCAATGAATGACTATATTCTAATGGATATAAGAGTCATTATTTTATATGTCTTGAATATTAATCCTCTGCTGGAAAAGTAGCTGGCAAATTTTTCTCCATTTCTGTAGACTTCCTCTTCATGCTCTTATTTCCTTTGTTCTGCAGAAGCCTTTTTAATTTGATGCCATCTCATTTATTAATTCTTGGTTTCATTTCCTGAGCTTTAGGGGTCTCATAGAGGAAGTCAACAACTGTGCCTATATGTTGGAGGATTGACCCTGTTTTCTTCTAGCAGCTGTAAAATTTCTGGTCTAATTCCTAGGTCTTGGAACCATTTTGCATTGAGTTTTGTATAGAGGGAGACATAGGGATCTAGATTTATTCTTTTAAATATGGAAAGCTAGCATTCCCAGCAACAGTTAATTACAAAGCTGCCTTTTCTCCAGTATGTTTTTGGCACCTTTGTCAAAGACCAGATGACTATATCTGTTTTATGTGGGCTTGTCTATATGTTCTGCTCTATTCTGTTAGTCTACATATCTGTTTTTGTGAGAGTGCCATGCAGTATTTGTTACTATGGCTCTGTTGAATCCCACTATTGTATACAATTATAATGCACCAATAAAAATTGATGTTTTTCATTTTTAAAATTTTTATTAAGTTGTTAATTGCACATACTAATGGGGTTGAGTATGGTATTTCCATAAATGTATATAATGTGGCCCAGTCAAATACAACCACTCTTTTTTGTTTAAAAAATTAATGATAGGATATCAGTGTCTACACTTCAGTTTTCAAGATGCATTAACAAAGTAAGTCATGATCAATGTGACTATGGCTTCTTGGTCGTCAGGAAGGCATTTCATTTGAGCTCTGTATGTCTTCATCTCCTCCCTGTACTCTTTGGTTTGAACCTTTAAGGAAATTTACCCAAATTTTGTTAAGAGTAATTGGTAGGAACTTATCAATGCCTTAGGGTGCATTGAGTGAACCTTGTCATCTATGTCTCCAGGAGAGGTCAGCTTGGGGCCCAGGCAGAACACTAGCCTTAGTAACTTACACTAAGCAGCAGTATGGGGGCTGATTATTGTAAATCAGAGTTTATTTAAATTATGATAGAAAGTGGTTGTAACTTGATAGTTAAATTATAAGTGATTTTTTTCAATTTTTAAATAACTTTTGCAGTTTTCAACTGTCCTTGGTGAGATTACATTTCTTGTAGAAATAATTTAATCAATAAATGTAATTCATCATATCAATAGACTTAAAAACAAGAATGACATGATTATCTCCATATATGCAGAAAAAGCATTTGCTAACATAAAGCACCACTTCAAGTTCAAAACACTAGAAAAACTAGGTATAGTAGAAACATACCTCAACATCATAAAAGCTATATACACTAAACCCAAGGCCAACATAATTCTAAAAAGAGAAAAATAGATGCCAGGCGCGCTGTCTCACGCCTGTAATCCCAGCACTTTGGGAGACTGAGACAGGAGAATCATGAGTTCAAAGCCAGCCTCGGCAAGGGGGAGGTGCTAAGCAACTCAGTGAAACCCTATCTCTAAATACAATACAAAATAGGGCTAGGGATGTGGCTCACTGGTTGAGTATGCCTGAGTTCAATCCGTGGTACCAAAAAGAAAAAAGAAAAATTGAAAGCATTCCCTCTAAAAAAGGGAACAAGGATGCCCTTTTTCACCAATTCTATTCAACATTGTCCTTGAAACTCTAGCCAGAGCAATTAGACAGAAGAAATAAATGGATACGAATAGGTAAAGAAGAATTCAAACTATCACTATTTGCTGATGACATGATTCTATATTTAGAAGACCCAAAAAATTCCACCAGAAAACTTCTAGAGCTAATAAATGAATTCCTATACATCAGCAATGAATCCACTGAAAGAGAAATTAGGAAAACTAACCCATTCACAATAGTTTCAAAAAACAAAGAAACACACAAACTTGAGAATCAATCTAACAAAAGAGGTGAAAGACCTCTACAATGAAAACTACAGAACACTGAAGAAAGAAATTGAAGAAGACCTTAGAAGATGGAAAGATCTCCCATGCTCTTGAAAAGCAGAATCAATATTGTCAAAATGGCCATACAACCAAAAGCATTATACAGAGTTAATGCAATTCCTATTAAAATCCCAATGTCATTCCTTGTAGAAATAGAAAAAGCAATCTTCATTTGGAAAAGTAACAGACCCAGAATAGACAAAGCAATCCTTAGCAAGAAAGTGAATCAGGAGGCATCACAATACCAGACCTTAAACTGTACTACAGAGTTATACTAAAAAAAATGGCATGGTATTGGCACCAAAATAGACATGTAAACTAATGGTACAGAATAGAAGACACAGAGACAAACCCACATAAATACAGTTATCTTATACTAGACAAAGGTGCCAAAAACATACATTGGAGAAAAGATGGCTTCTTCAACAATGGTGCTGGGAAAAACAAAAGCCACATGTAACAAAATGAAATTAAACCTCTATCTCTCAGCCTGCATGAAACTCAACTCAAAGTGGATCGAAGACTTAGGCACTAAAACAGAGACTTTGCACCTACTAGGAGAAAAAGTAGGCCCAAATCTTCACTGTGTCGGCCTAGGATCTGGCTTCCTTAACAAGACCCCTAAAGCACAAGAAGTAAAATGAAGAATCAATAAATGGGATAGATTAGAACTAAAAAGCTGCTTCTCAGCAAAAGAAACAATCAATAATGTAAAGAGAGAGCCTACAGATTGGGAGAAAATCTTTACCACATGCACCTCAGATAAAGCATTAATCTCTAGGATATTTAAATAACTCAAAAAACTGAATACCAAAAAAATCAAATAACCCAATCAATAAATGGGCTAAGGAACTGAACAGACACTTCACAGAAGAAGAAATGCAATCAATCAATAAATATATGAAAAATGTTCAACATCTCTAGCAATTAGAGAAATGCAAATCAAAACTTCTCTAAGATTTCATCTCACTCCAGTCAGAATGGCAATTATCAAGAATACAGGCAACAATAAATGTTGGCAAGGATGTGGGGGAAAAGGGTACACTCATACATTGCTGGTGGGACTGCAAATTGGTGCAACCACTATAGAAAGCAGTATGGAGAGTCTTCAGAAAACTCAGATTGGAACCATCATTTGACCCAGCTATCCCACTCCTTGGTTTATACCCAAAGGACTTAAAGTTAGCATACTACAGAGACGTGGCCACATCAATGTTTACAGCAGGTCAATTCACAATAGCTAAACTGTGAAACCAACCAAGGTGCCCTTCAATAGATGAATGGATAAAGAATATGTGGTATATATATATTTGATGGAATATTACTCGGCTTTAAAGAAGAATGAAATTATGGCATTTGCTGGTAAATGGATGAAGTTGCAGAATATCATGCTAAGCAAAATAAGCCAATCCCAAAAAATCAAAGGCCAAATGTTTTCTCTGATATGCCGATGCTAATTCACAATAAGTGGGGAGCACTAGGGAAGAATAGAGTTACTCTAGATTAGGTAGAAGGGAGAAAAGAAGGGGAGGGGATATAGGGATAAGAAGGATAGTAGAATGGAACAAACACTATTATCTTATGTACATATATGACTGAATGACCAATGTGATTCTACAACATGTACAACCAGAAAAAGAAATTATACCCATTTATGTATGATCTATCAGTGCATAAATGCATTGTCATATATAACTAATTAAAACAAATAAAAAATT
>PVHX01010237.1:0-71322 GCA_004024805.1 Geosciurus inauris | reverse complement strand
GAACTCAGGGGCACTCGACCACTGAGCCACATCCCCAGCCCTATTTTGTGTTTTATGTAGAGACAGGGTCTCACTGAGTTGCTTAGTGCCTCGCCATTGCTGAGGCTGGCTTTGAACTCGCGATCCTCCTGTCTCAGCCTCCCTAAGTGCTGGGATTACAAGCGTGAGCCACCACGCCCGGCTCGGTTGCACTTTCTTACACCAATGTCCCAGCGACATCGTGACAAATGCAACTTAGCACTGTGTTAAAACTTCTCGGAATGCAGAGGACTCGGTATTAGGCGAAACAGTGATACAATCCATCACACTGACAGTTTAACAAGAAAGATCATCACAGACACCCAAGGCATGTGAAAGAGTTTAAAGGTTTAGCCCTGATTTTAAAACAAAACAGAACAAATAAAAAGCCATTAAAAAACAACCTTAACATAAGGAAAAGCACTTTGTAGTCAACGGCCCAAGTAATTCTTAGTGGTTAAAAAAAAAAAGACTCTCCTATTTAGTCGGACCAACAGAAGATCGTCTACTCTTAATTCTGTGTCTGCACGTCCCCATGAGTTATAATCCAAGCCGGCCAGGCAGTCAGGACTCACTGGAGAGCACGTAAAAATAATTAATTATAAATAATGTAATTGGCTTCTTGGAACCCTAAGACCATCGACTGAAAAATTAGATTAGAATCGAGACAGCAGTCGATTACAAAATGAAAATTAACAGCTTTCCAAGCACAGAGTAATAGGTTAAATAGATGTGGACACTGGAACTAGAGTGAATCGAAGGCCATAAGTGGGGTATATTTTTATTTTTCTCTTTGTTTTTAGTTCCTACCTGTGCAAAATGAAGGATTTTAGACAGAATTAGAAGTATGAATGTGGCAGCACTTAGCACCAAGCCTGGCAGCAGCAACAACTCCAGCCAACAGCTGCTACAGGCAGCAGTGACCGATTACAGAAGAGGAGGCAGGTAACACCTACCGACACCCTGACGCCTGTTAGAGCCCTGGAGATCGCGCAGAAAAGGAACCAAGACCAACCCTCTGGGGCCCGGGAGGGCTGCCCGGGCTGGTGAGCAGGCGGCCTCCAGGGGGCCTCTAACTCCTGGGGGCGCGCACTGGCGGAGCAAGCAAGCCCACACTAAGGGCGCCACCTGCTGCAGTGCAGTGCGGGTGCTGTGCCTGCCGTCCTGCTGACGACCAAGCTGACTGGCGCCATCTTCACCCTGCAGACGTGCAGCAGGTGGACAGCTAGGACGTGAAGCCCGCCACCCGGAGCCCATGGCAGGCTCGCTTTCACTTTGCCAAGCCTGGACAGCGACCATGCACGTGTGGCTCAAGGGGCTGTCGTGAAACACCCCGTCCCCAGATGTCCCCTCCCCTGGTCACTGTCCACTCTGTTACCCAAAGACATCCAATGTCCTGACTCCAACACTGCAGGTCAGTTTTTTCGCTGGTTTAAAATGTTCATAAACAGATCACGGCCTTCTGCCTCGCTTCTGCCACTGAGCAGAGCTTGCGCGGCCGCCCTGCACAGACACACAGCTCCGTGTGCTCTGGGTGAGGCTCTGCTGTTGGAAACACCCTCTGCTTGGTGGCCTCTGGTCCATCCTGCGGTGTCTTCTCACCAACGTGCTACTTCGAGGGCAGCCCGACGTAACCACGCCTCTCCTCCGTGATCAGCCCAGCCTCGGTCTTCGAGGGAACCTTTCCACACATCCAGACCAGGAAGAGAATCTCTCGCTCTCTCTTCTAAAAGCTTTACCATCTTGTCTTTGACGCTGCATCAAGACCCAGCGAGGCCGACCCTGTGTGTGCCGCTGAGGGGTTCCACCTCTCTCCAAGGATCTGCTCAAGTCAGCTCCGCACGGTGTGGCCTCCCTGTTCCTCCCACATTCTGCTCCACTGACCCAACTGTTCCTCCTGGTCCTCTCATCACACTGGCTTGCCGGACAGGACTTCCTGTGCAGTGGAGACCCTCCTCCTTGGGGACGACTCTGTCACAATACTGCGACTTTTCCCCATCGACTTACTCACATGGCAACGTCTGGAGAAGAATCGTGGTTTTCACAAACGGGGGCAGAGGCCAGAGCTGCTGCCGAGTGTGGCACAACCACCCAACAGCCCCTGCCCGTTTCCTACAAAGAATCACCAGGCCTCGTGCTGAAGCTGCCGAGTCCTGCGATGGAGCAAGCTGCTCACTGTGGCCCTTACCAAGGCCGCCTTCGCTGTTCTGGGGCCCTCTGTGACCCATGAGTCGTCGTTTTTTTTGGTGGTGCTGGGGACTGAACCCAGGGCCCAGTGCTTATGAGGCAAGGACTCCACCACCTGAGGTACATCCCCAGTCCCTATTACCCACAAATCTTAGAATTGCCTATCAAGTTTCAAACAAAATATATAATCTTTTCAAATTCTGAGGTGGCCTCAAATCTAAAATCCAATCTTGTCCAATGGAAATACAACATGAACCAAAAATGCACCACACGTGTGATCTTAAATTCGCTACATCACATTGAGTTAAAGGTTATCAGGTGAAATCAATTTTAACATGTCTTAACAATATATCCAAATGTTACAACCTCAAATAGTAATCAACATTTAAAAATAATTGGGATGTCTGACATTCCATTTTCCATACTGAGTCTCTGAATCCCAATGAGCATTTCATACTAAGAGCACAGTTCAATTCAGAGCAGCCTTATTTCAAATGCTCAAGTGCCACAAAGCTAGTGTTTACCATGACTGACGTGATCAGCCCATGGAGAAGCGATACGTTCCTAATGGTCAATCTTCCAAGTCAGTGCCGTCTATTTAGGTCTTTTAAATTTTCTCTCAATAATATTTATAGTTTTATCTGTCTTTTATTCTTTCTTTTTATATTCTAGCCAGGGTATTTTTGATACTTTGTTATGGTAGTACCAATTGTTCCTGTTTTACTAATATTTAATATTTTTATTGTTGGCATAGGAAAATATCACTGATTTCTGTAAACTAGTTCTGTATCCAATGACCCTGTAAAATGTACTTGTTAATTATAGTCATTTTAATTTATAGATTTATGGGAAAATTCCCCACACAGGCTATATTAAAATTCCATATGCAGGTTGAGGGGCTGGGGCTATGGCTCAGTGGTAGAGCGCTTGCCTCACATGCATGAGTCACTGGGTTCGATCCTCAGCACCACATACAAATAAATAAATAAAATAAAGATATTGTGTCCATCTACAACTAAAAAAATATATTAAAAAATTCCATGTGCACATTAAGCATAACGATCTGAAAATCCAAAATCCCGAATGCTCCAAAATGCAGAACTTCTTGAGCACCAAGATAATAGCACAGGTAGAAAATTCCACACCTCAGAGTCAAAATGCAGGTGCAATAAAAATCGTTGCCCTGATGCCTTCAGGATATTTAGGTGCAAGTGAAACGTGAACGAATCTCGTGCATAGCCTTGGGCCATCCTCAAGGGAGCTCTTCACGTGCGTGCGTGTGAATACTGCAAACTCTGAACCACAGACTCTGAGCCCACACGTGTTGGGTGAGGGTCCTGGACCTGCCCCAGGACAACGGCTTCCTCTCAAGTAACGACCGTCCCCTGGTGCTCGGCACTAGGTGGGCCTTGACACGCTGGGGAAAGCAGGAGCGGCAGTGCTGGGCGTCCTGTGTCCTTGTAGACAGCCCAGTTTTAGGTGCTCACTAACGACGGTGCTCCCAGTCACCCTAAGGCCCTGACCAGCACGAGGCTGCGCTCTGTGCCACTCTCTTCCGTGTCTATTCAACTCATGCTGCTTCCTTTTTTATTACAAGTCAAGTTGATTTCTAGATATTCAACAAAATTTTCACTCTTAGGATGCAGCCACTTTGTGGTGATTGTTATATACTGGTGTATTTAGACTTCTTCAGAACCTTAGCCTCTGTGTTTACAAGTAAAAACCACTTTTTTCTTATTCGTGTTATAATACAGCGTTACGGTTCTTCTGGATTATAGAAATGAGCTGGAGAGGGCTACTGCTCCTTTCTGGGATACTGAGAATGGTTCATGTTAGTTAATTTCCAAGAATGACTGGTTGATTCCACAGTGAAATAATGTAAGCCTGCAGTTTTCTTTGCACAAGTTTTTAAATTACAAAATCAATGTTTTAAATAATTACAAACCCATTTAGGTAATTTTGTTCCTGTGTAGGCTTTCTTCAGCTTTGTTTTCTAAGAATCTGAACACGTCACCTAGATGTCCAATCTAATTGGCATAGAGTTGTTAAAATATCCTCTTCTCTTTTCAACGACCATGGGCTCTACGGTGATTTTCTCCTTCATGCCTATTATTCCTGCTATGAAATCTCTCATATTATTGACTGGTCTTGCGGGGGAGTTGTCAGCTCATTAGACTTTACGAAGAGCCAATTTTGGTTTTTCATGATCGTCTCTACTTGGAGTTTTTCTGTTCTTTTACTTCCTACCAAGTACCTACTCGTGTTTAATTTGCTGCTCTTTTTCTAACTTCTTAATAAGTATGTTTAGCTTATAGGTTTTTAGCCTATTTTCTCTAAAATAGGCACTTTATCTTCTCAAAACAATGATGTCTCCCTTCCTCTCGAGGAGTGTCGACTGGCGTGCCCTGGCCCATCCCAGTGCTCTGCAGCTCCCGTGGTCACGCTTCTCACTGCTGTGAGGTCAACACAGTTGCTACCTGGAAAGTTATCCCTTTTTTTCCCTCTTCTTTTCAAACTTCCTCTGTGTGGGTTTCTAAACTGTGCTCCTGTATTGCCCAAAATGTCTACAAACTGGGTGCGACGTTCGTGATGGGAATGTGTGCACTGGACCAAAGAGCCAGCTCTGCGGAGACAGGCAAGCAGCAGCAAAGGGCAGCAGGGCTGGGGTGCACTGTCTCCCAGGCACCTGTCGCAGGCTCGAGCGTCCCAAGGGAAGGAATGGAGAAGGCAGGAGGGGAGGGCAGGGCAGGGGCGCCAGGGCGCAGCCCCTTTCCAGGGCTTTCTCGGGAGGCAAGCAAGAACTTCCTCTTCACAGACAGGCTTCCCTCAAAAGCAGGCATAGAGTCTATTTGCCTTTTTCTCTGGTAAGCTATTTTCCCTGGGGAAGAAAAATTTTGGCCAACGCAAAAATTCTGAAGTTTCTTAAGTTTTAAGCATGACTTGTCAGAGGACTGCGCTTACCCGGTCCTGAAGCCAAGCACTGCAAAGCAGGTCTTCACCACGCAGATGCTGGAGGATGTCTACGTAGACATCATGGACGGCTCGGTTGTTTTTTTTTTAAGTTATTGATTGACCTTTATTTGTTCATTTACTAATATGCAGTGCTGAGGATCAAACCCAGTGCCTCCTACATGCGAGGGAAGCGCCCTACCACTGAGCCACAACCCCAGCCGACCGCACGGTTCTGAAGTTGATGATGAGACACAGGCAGCCTCCTCCTGGACGTGTGCTTCTCCTTTGGCTCACCTGGCTCACCTGGCTCACCTGGCTCACCTGGCTCAACGGTTCGTGGTGGTTTTCAACCAAAGCCATGGTGCTCTGTTGGTTCCCCTTTCATCAGAATCCCATGGACGTTGGCAGCACCGGGTCGACTGCAGAAGGGATGCCCCTGGGCTTGACGAGGCCAGGCTCCACGCGGTCGGGTCTCACTGTACGTCCAGGAGCCTGCTCACAGGAGTGGCCTCTGGGCCTCACCTAATGTCTATTAGAACAGTTACAGCAGCTACTGAACTCTGAAGTAAACAAGGGTGCAAGACACCAGTCAGATCAACCGGAGACGCGGCTGGACGCGCCTGTGGCTTGGAGGGTGGCCCCTGAAATCCCCTTTGCCAAAGAAATTCCTCACATCACCGTCACCTTTCTTTCAGTTAAAAAAGAAAACGCAGGGCTACAAACTGGACTGCACTGACTTGAATTAGACCTCTTTTCAGTCTGGAGACTTACTGAGTAACTAATTCGCACGGGTTCTCACCAGCTGTTACTTTGGGGACATGGCACATGTTTGGTGGGGACAACGGGCGATGCTGTGGGATGCAGAAATGCAGACTGTCAGCTCACTCCCGCTACCGGTGGAGACCGGAGCCAAGTCAGCCTACAGAGAGGAAAGGTCTACTCTGCTAGGCCTCAGAGGGTCCAGTCCACGGCAGCTGGCACAGGCAGGGGAAGCTGCTCATCTCACAGTGGCCAGGGGGCGGGCAGCGGGAGGGGTCCCACGCTTCCTTCCGGGTATTTCCCCAGTGACCTCACTTCCACCTGCCCCACCCCCCAAGAGCCCCACAGAAGGCTGACCAGGCCCCGACACCTGTTCTGGGGGACACAGACTTTAATCCAGGCAGACGTCTTTAGTCCCTTGCTCCTCAAGCCATAAAGATGACATGCCACCATGACGCCTGTAAAAGCCAGCACACTGTCATTTCACGTGTTCTGACTTCGTTTCACTTGAGAACTGGGACTCCTGTACTCCCAGTGTGAGCGAAAGCCACGAGGGAGGGAGGCGAGAAACCGTAGGCAGTGTTAAGGTTTTTGAGTTCTCCGTGTGTCCTGGAGGTTGATGCTCTATGGGGTGCAGGGTGAAGACCTTCTCCCATTCTGTAGGCTCTTTTCACATTCTTGCTTCCTTTGTGGTGAAGAAGATTTTTAGTTTGACACCATCCCATTTATTGATTCTTGATTTCACTATTTGTGCTTTAGGAGTCTTACTGAGGAAGTCCATTTCTGAGCTGGTACAATGGAATATGACTCAGCCATGAAGAAGAATGAAACTATGGCATTTGCTGGTAAATAGATGGAACTGGAGAACATCATGCTACGTCAAATAAGCCAGTCCCCCAAGACCAAAGCCCAAAAGTTCTCTCTGATATGCGGATGCTAACCCATAACAAGGGAGGGCAGGGAGGGGGAGATGAGAAGTTCACTGCATTGGACAGGGAACGAAGGGAAGGGAGGGGTGGGAACAGGAAAGGCAGCAGAACGGATGGAGCCCCCTTCCAAAACTCATGTGTGAGGACAGGAGCACCGTGAACTCCACGTCATGTACCGCCGCGAGAACGGGACCAAAATCGGACTGGGCTGCACTCAATTTAAGTACAATATGTCAAAATGCAGCCTCTCGTCGCATCTAGAAACAACAAATAAAAAAACGTTTCTGAAACACATGAAAAAGAAGAGAGGACACCGCGGGTGGCGTCACACCGGGTGCAGCTGGAGGAGCGCAAGAGCTGGGCGCTCAGCTCTCGGGTTCAGGTCAACCTTCGTGACCGGTTCCAACGGGTTTTACTTATTTTTTTCCCCACATGGGAACAATACACAGAATAAACCCTGAAGCCACAGATACGAGGTCAGTGCAAACGCTGTGAGGGGCTGGGAGAGGCGGGGAGTGCAAAGGCCCTGGCGGCGGGAGGGCGGGAGGGCGGGGCCGTGAGCAGGTAAGCGGCTGGCGCGGCAGGCTGGGCGCTCAGGTGTGCCATCCGTCTCTGAAACCGGAGCTACGGCGCCCCTAAATGTCACAGAACGGCTGACCCAAGCGCCCTGGGCCTGGACGGCCACCGCCTACCACAGCAGGCAGCGAGCAGGCTGGGCAGGCCTGACCGAGTGCCCAGTGGCCAGCCTCCTGCACTGAGCCGTGCAGAGCCCGTATTCCCGAACCAGCCTCTGTGTCGTGAGCGAGCAGAGCCAGAGTCGGAGATGAAACCAGCCCACAGGAGATGGCGGCAGGCAGGCCCCACCGCCCCACCCTCCTGCCCCCCAGTCCACCCGGAACGGCCTGCTCCACACACGCAGCTCTAAGCCAGGCCCTCCGGTACCTGCTGCTTCCGAGAGCAGCTCAACAGTGGGAGGCTCACAGCACCGCTGGAAATACAGGCGCTAAACCACAGCCGGCCTCCAAACAGCTCAGCTGCCCGCGCTGCCCGCGGTTCACGAGGACAAACCACGCTGCTCCACGAGGAGTGCGACCGGGAGGAGAGTTCGAGGCCGTGCTCCTGGTGGAGCTGAAGGAAGCACTGCTTGTGGTCAGAGTGCGTGAGCACCATCAGCCCACAGCCACTGCAGGCTCCGCCATCGACAACCCTGCAGATCAAAGGGCAGGCTCGGTGGAGAAGGCCGATCCCCAGAAGGGGCCGCGGTGAGCGCCCAGCCCTGCCCTCTCCACCAGAGCAACGGCCTCTTCCAGGACTGTTTGTCTCTTCGATTTCCTGAAGTCCTCACGTGGCTGGGGTGGTGTCTGTTTTTTGGCGTGTGTTTTAATGGCACTGGTCTTGCCTGGTGCTCTCCGAGCTCCCTGGACACGCAGGTTGGTGTCTGACGTTAGCTAGGGAAACTGTCGTGTCCCTCAAGCGCTGACCCCGCTCCCTTCGCTCTCCTGCAATTCACCTCTGCCATGTCCCTCAGTTCTGCATGTCCTGCTCTGCACTTTTCGTCCCTTCCCCTCTGCTTTGCGGTTTGGGCAGATCCGTGAGCCTGGAGTCCCTCCGTGGCCTACTGGCCAGCCGCCCAAGGCACCACCACTCTGTCCCCTTGTGCCGAGCGCTGCCTTCTCATTCCTTCTTAGAACTTCCATCTCTCTTATTATCAGCCTGTGCTCTTGCGGGCCGTCTATGTTTCCTCTAAAGCTCGAGTCACGCTGCCCACAGGTGTCCTTCACCAGCTCCTGGGGGGCGAGTCAGTGCTTCTGCACACCTGACCTTGGCTCTGACGCCGTGCTGGCCACCCACAGTCTCTGCCTGTCACCATGCCCTGCAACGTCACCCTGGAGAGAAGGCCTCATGCACTGAGTGGACGGGGCAGCCGTGAGTGGGCCTGTGGCCAGAGCTGGCCAGGTCTCTCTGCTGCGGGGCCAGGCATGGGGGCGGGAAGGTCCAGGGAGGGCACCTGTGAACTGCTGAAAGAAGACACTATCAATCGGGGATTGTGTGTCTGGCAAGACTGTCCATCAAAAAAAAGATGATAATAAGGAGGCGGAGCAGACCAACCCCGGCCCCATGCCCAGCGGTGGAGACCGACTGCTGCGGCCCCATCTACCAACGGACGGCTGTCCCGGGTGACTTCCATCTACAGACAGCAGCCAGGACCTGGAAGACCATCCTCGAGGTCCCTGCAGGCCCAGTTACACCAGAGGTAAGGTATTGGAAACCTGTAGGGACACTACAAGATTATAGAGTAGCAACTGTAACACCTCAGATGGGCACTGCCAGAGAGGAAGACGCAGGAACAGCATGGAAAACCAAGGGAAGAAAGTTCCCCAAACAAACCAAGATGCTACAACAGAATCCACTGATAGCACAGCAGATGAAATGTCAGAGAAGGAGTTCAAAATGATCTGTGAAGCACAGAATAATGTAAGAGAGTAAATACAGGCAACCATTGATCACTCCAACAGAGATTAGAGAGCAAATACAGGGAGCAGAAGATTACTTCAAGAAACTCTGAAAAAGAACCAAGTAGAAATCCTTGAAATGAAGGAAACAATAAACCAAGTAAAAAATTCAATAGAAAGCATCACCAACAGACTAGAGAACTTGGAAGACAGAACCTCAGACAATGAAGACAAAATATATAATCTTGGAAAATAAAGTTGACCCCACAATGAAGATGGTAAGAAACCATGAACAGAACATCCAGGAATTATGGGACAACATAAAAAGCCCAAATGTAAGAATTGTCAGGATAGAGGAAGGCTCAGATATACAAACCAAAGGAATGTACAATCTCTTCAATGAAATATCATCAGAAAACTACCCAAACATGAAGAATGAATTGGAAAATCAAATATAAGAGGCTTACAGGACACCACATGTACAAAACTACAACAGATCCACACCAAGGTACATAATAATGAAAATGCCTAGCATACAAAATAGGGATAGAATTTTAAAAGCTGCAAGAAAGAAGGCGCAGATTACATACAGGGGGAAAACAATTTGGATCTCAGCAGATTTCTCAACCCAGACTCTCAAAGCCAGGAGATTCTGGAACACCATATACCAAGCTCTGAAAGAAAATGGGTGGCAACCAAGAATCTTATATCCAGCAAAATTAAGCTTCAGATTTGATGATGAAATAAAAACCTTCCAGGACAAACAAAAGTTCAAAGAATTTACAGCAAGAAAGCCTGCACTAGAGAGCGTTCTTAGCAAAATATTCCACGGGGAGGAAATGAAAAACTACAGTGAAAATCAGCAAAGGGAGGGACTACACTAAAGGAAAAGCCAATCAAAGGAGAAACCAAGTCAAGTGAAAAACCAAAAATAAACCAAAATGACCAGGAATACAAACCATATTTCAATAATCCCTCTGAATGTTAATGGCCTAAACTCATCAATCAAAAGACATAGACTGGCAGATTGAATTGAAAAAAAAAAAGACCAACAATATGCTGCCTTCAAGAGATTCATCTCATAGAAAAAGACATCCACAGACTGAAGGTGAAAAGATGGGAAAAAACATACCACTCAAATGGACTGTGTAAACAAGCAGGCATTTCCATCCTCATATCAGATAAAGTAGACTTCAAAACAAAGGGATAAAGCAGGTCATTTCATACTGCGTAAGGGAACCATACATCAACAAGACAAAACGACCATAAATATCTATGCCCCAAATGATGGAGCATCCACATATATAAAAAAAAAAAAAGCCTTATCCATTTTAAGAATCAAACAGACCACAACACAATAATACTGGGTGACTTTAACACACCTCTCTCACCACTGGACAGATCTTCCAAACAAAAACTAAGCAAAGAAACCACAGAACTCAGTTAACACAATCAATAATTTAGAATTAACAGACATATACAGAATATTGCATCCATCAAAAAGTGAATACACTTTTTTCTCAGCAACACATGGATCCTTCTCTAAAATAGACCGTATGCTATGCCACAAAGCAAGTCTTAGCAAATACAAAAAAAGAGAGATACTACACTGCATTCTATCATACCATAATGGAATGAGATTAGAAACAAATGATAAAATAAAAAATAGAAGCTACTCCATCACCTGAGACTAAATAATATGCTACTGAATGATGCATGGGTAACAGAAGACATCAAGGAGGAGATTAAAAAATACTTAGAGGTAAATAAGAACTCTGATACAACCTATCAAAATCTCTGGGACATTATGAAGGCTGTGTTCAGAGCAAAGTTCATTGCATTAAGCTCATTCATTAAAGAAGAAAAAGTCAACAAATAAACAACTAGACATTACATCTCAAAGCTCTAGAAAAAGAAGAACAAATCAACACCAAAAGAAGTAAAAGACAGGAAATAATTAAAATCAGGACTGAAATCAATGAAATTGAAACAAAGAAAACAATTCAAAAAACTGACAGAAAAGTTGGTTCTTTGAAAAAATAAATAAAAGTGATAAACTCTTATAAAAAGGAGAAAAGCTGCAAGAGAGAAGGTGCAGATTACATACTACCCTAATAAAAAAGAGAAAGAAAACCCAAATTACTAAAATTCATGATGAAAAAGGAAATATCACGGCAGACACTATTGAAATACAGAAGATAATTAGAAACTGTTTTGAAAATCTATACTCCAGTAAAATAGAAAATCTCAAAGACACCAACAAATTTCCAGAGGCATATGATTTGCCCAAACTGAAAAGGAGGACGTACACAACTTAAACATATCAATTTCAAGAAAGAAAATAGAAGACACCATCAAAAGCTTACTGACCAAGAACAACCCAGGACCAGACAGATTCTCAGCCACATTCTACAAGACCTTCAAAGAAGAATCAATACCAATACTCCTCAAACTATTTCATGAAATAGAAAAGGAGGGAACCCTGATTCCAAAACCAGACAAAGGTACATCAAAGAAATAAAACTTCAGGGCTGGGATTATAGCTCAGTGGTAGAGCGCTTGCCTCGCATGCGTGAGGCCCTGGGTTCGATCCTCAGCACCACATACAAAAAAAAAGCAATAAAATAAAGACACTGTGTCCATCTACAACTAAAAAAATATTTAAAAAAAAAAGAAAGAAAGAAAACTTCAGACCAATGTCCCTGATGAACATTGACGCACAAATTCTCAATAAAATTCTGGCAAAGCATTTATAAAAACATATTAAAAACACAGTGCACCATGATTAAGTGGGGTTCATTCCAGGGATGCAAGGTTGGTTCAACATACAGAGATCAATAAACGTAATTCATCACATCAATAGACATAAAGACAAGAATCAGAGATTATCTCTACAGATGCTAAAAAAACATTTGACAAAATACAGCACCTCTTCATGTTCAAAACACTAGAAAAACTAGGTATAGTAGGAAAATACTGTAACATTGTAAACATTATGCAAAACCAAAAGCCAACATCATCCTAAATGGAGAAAAATTGGAAGCATTCCCCCTGAAAACAGGAGCAAGATAGGGATGCCCTCTTTCACCACTTCTATTCAACATAGTCCTTGAAACTCTGGCCAGTGCAGACAGATGAAAGAAACTGAAGGGATACGAATAGGAAAAGAAGAACTCAAACTATCCTTATTTGCCAATGACATGATTCTTTTTTTTTTTTTTTAATTCTTTTATTTTTAGTTGTAGATGGACACAATGTCTTTATTTTATTGCTTTGTATGTGGTGCTAAGGATCGAACCCAGGGCCTCACGCGTGCGAGGCAAGCGCACTACCGCTGAGCTATAATCCCAGCTCCCAAGGACATGATTCTTTACTTAGAGGATCCAAAAAATTCCACCAGAAAACTTCAAGAATTAATAAATCCATTCAGCAAAGTAGCAGGATCAATATATAAAATCAATACCCATAAATCAAATGCATTTCTATACATTAGTGATGAATCCTCAGAAATTAGAAAAACTACCCCATTCACAGTAGCCTCAAAAAAAATAAATAAATAAAACACTTCAGAATCAATTTAACAAAAGAGGTAAAAGACCTCTACAATGAAAACTTCAGAACACTAAAGAAAGAAACTGAAAAAGACCTTAGAAGATGGAAAGATCTCCCATGCTCTTGGATAGGAAGAATCAGTAGCATCAAATGGCCATACTGTTAGGTCAGAGGCAGACACAGAAAACCAGACCCACCAGCTGTGCTGTGCGGCGCTGCACCAACACGGCACCAGAAAGTTTGCTTGGGAGGCAATTTTGGACTGTTTCCCACTACCGTGCCACGCCGCATGGGCACTGCGCCAGAAAGTTCCTTGGGAGACAATTTTAGAACCTCTCTCTCCCCCCCATCACCGCCCGGAGCCTGCCCGCCCACTGTCGCGCGCAACAAACGTAGCACACATGTGACGAACGCAGCACGCATGCGTCAAGCACACAAAAATGGCGGCCCCCAGTGATCTGAACAGAAGAAGAAGTGAACTTACAGTATGAGAAGCTCCATGGCTCTCGGCTCATACCAGAAGAAATCTGACCTCACCAGCTGCACCAAACCAATCTCAGAGGACACTGGACTCTAAGTCAACACCTCTTCCTGGCCTCAAGCCTGCCATTTCCGGATGGGGAGAGGCCTTATAACCCTGTGTAACACGAGGGACGGGGCCTTTTTCCCGACCTGTTCGAGCCTGGTGACTGGGCGGGGAACTGGTCCGGGAGCGTATTTCTCAGAATAAAAGCCTGTGTTGGTCCTGTTTCACTTCCATCGGGTCGTTCGTCTTACACATACTACCCAAAGCGCTATACAGATTGAACCTAGGTTTGATCCCTGGTACCAAAAAAAAAAAAAAAAAAAAACATTAAATCAAGGCTTCCTTCATATGTAATAAACGTAGATGGGAATGTGCTGTCAAGTGAATTACTGATAAATTTCAACTCTGTCAACAGTGGAAGTGTCTTACATGTTCAATTTTCTCATTTATCTGGAATAAATATGGCAAAAAAGTGAACCTTCTGAACTTCAAAGCAAACATTTGATTCTTTCTGGGGAAAACAACATTTTCATTGAACAGTACCACTTTCACTCAACAATGAAAATACTGATTCAATAACAGAAAAATCAAGGTCAAATACGTTTAGGGGGGAAAAACCCACCAACATTATTTGGCATTTCTTCCGTTAAGAATAGTGTCTGGTAATTAAGAACTTGATATCGATATTTAAGAATCTGTCAACCTATAAGGGTCCCCACTAACAGACACTGTATCCATCCTCACTGTATCCATCCTGGTGAGAGAGGCAGCTGGCGCTCAGAACCACGGAGCGGGCTCACGGGAATGCCTGCCTAAACTTTACAAAAAGGAGCACAATAACCTCCTTCATAAAAAAAAGAAAAAAAATAGGATGATGAGAAAGCTATGCACTTGGGGGGTAGGGGCTCCACACAACAGTCCTCGTTTCTCTCAGTTTTGCAGCAACCGTGGAGCGGATGTAAAGACCACAGCTTTGATCAGATGAAGGCCTGGCCACCTTCCGACAAAGGCACGCTGAGGGCGCTCGTTCACCGGCAGACCTGTCTCAGAAGAGGTGCTGAGGGAGCCCTTGGGGACAGGAAGGGACGGTGTGCCAGCCCCAACCCAGAGCTCTGCACAGAGCACCTCCCCCACCCTGCTGTCAAATGCTCCTCACCTCCGCCTCTGCTGCAGGGCACAGGCGGTGTGAAGACGTCCTCTGTGACCGGCAGGTAAGGACAATGCTAAGGACCACGGCCGCACACTACAGAAGGAAAACGGTATCCACTCACACTGGACCCGCAAATTCAAAATGTGAGTGACAACCCCATGGTACACACTCAGAAAACAACTTTAAAACAGAGAGAGAGGAGGGAGGGAGGAGAGAAAGGGAGGGAGGGAGGGAAGGAAAAGAAGAAAAAAAGAAAGGAACAGGGAGGGAGGGAAGAAATCCAAAGGCAATATAAAAACCATGGAAACAAGAAAAAGGCAGTACCGAGGTGGAGGCAATGAAGAACAGCAATAGAGAGGAGGCAGAAAACAAAACAGCAGAACCCTTCCTTGTCAGTAATCACTTTAAACGTAAACTGATAAAATTCCCCAAATAAAAGTCAGGGATTTTTTAAATCCTATGTTTGTTTTTCTTTTGCCATTTTTGAAAAACTTTTTATTTATTTTCAGGGGCAGAATAAATATTTTTCGATATTCTTTAGTTGTCAATGGACCTTTATTCTATTTATTTGTAGGTGGTGCTGAGAATTGAGCCCAGTGCCTCACACATGCTAGGCAAGCGCTCTGCCACTGAGCCACAACCCAGCCCCCAGAATAAATTTTTAAAAAATAAACGAGTTTACTCTATGCTATCTATAAAGGGACATGCTTTAGATCCCAGACATAGGTCGAAGGGCAGGCAGTCACAGTGCACGCCAAGTAACCAGAGGGAAGCTGGCAGGCTGTACCAGTACCAGGCACCACAAAGGAGCAGAGAGCCCTCCGGCCAGAGAAAGGGGTCATTTTGTGTTGACAGGATGTCAGTTCATGAAGACCACCTGACGTCGGCACACGCACCAAACAGGAGCCCGACCCCAAGGCAGGCACAAGCCCAACAGAAAGCAGGCCCTGTGGCCCCACTGTCAGCACTGGCTAGAGCACTCAGACCAACACTGAGGTGAACACGAGACCCGAGAAGCCAACAGGACCTAGAGATACCCTCACAAGAGAGTCTACACATTCTGTCCGAGTGTGCTTGGAACACTGTTTCAATAAATTAAACAATGTTAACATAAAAAAAAAAACAACCTTCTGAACAACACTGAAGTGAAGCTACCAATCAGTAACAGAAGGAAGAGCAAAAACTCACCATATGTGGAAAATAAACTAAAAATTACTTCACTACCAAGAGAAAGACTGAGAAACTGGCACAGCAAGGACGCAAATGACGAGCAGGCATGCGCACACGCTCCCCGCCGCGGGGAGTGCAAATGCAGCCGCCACCTTAGGAATCAGCGGTCTGCCAAGGTGAGCAGTCCTCCTCCTGGGCAGACAGCTAACAAATCACTCCCAACAGCCAAGCCCGGAAACGTGAACGTATGTCCACAGTACGGTGGATAAACTAAGGCACGTACGGATACGGGATCAGAGCAAAAGTGAATACAGCTGCCCACATCACGATGGAACTAACAGATAAGCACAAAGGAAAAATGTGTAAATGCTCAAAAAGTAAACTGCTGAGCAGAGCCAGTAAGCTCACAAGCAGGCTAGGCTACCTTGCGGCGTGAGCCCAGCTGAGAGGAGACGGGCCTGGCCACCAAGAGAGGACGTCAAAGGCGCTGTGGGCAGCCCCTGTCTTGAGCGGTTTGCTGGGGGTGTTCATTTTATGGCAATTCACCCAGCTGCTCAAGTAAGGCCTGTGCACTGTCCCCTGCGTCTGATGTGCTCAATAACGGCCTTTCCCAACCAGAGAAAACACAAGAACGGTGCTGGCTGAGGACGTGACAGTCTTGAGAACTCCTGTGTCACACACAGGTCTTCATGGCTGAAGCGTCACATCTACCACTTGACTGAGAAGACCCTGCAGCACCACCAACCACCGGATCCATCAACCGCCAAGGGGCCCCGCCTCACCTGCAGCAGGCTGGCGGCTGCAGGCCAGAGGACGCCCCACTCCTTCCCTGGTGCCTGCATGTGGGATAGACAGTGAAAGCGCACAGCGTGGCCCCTGGGCTTCTGCAGCCCTCATCAGGAGCCTGCCTGCTCCACATCCTGCGTGGGCTGTTTATCCAGGTCTGCCCCTCTCAGTTTCAATGATTCACCTTGACAGTCGCAATTCAAGACAAACTACTTGAGGCTGTGTCAAAACAAGATAGAACGGTCTGCTATACAAGTGCTGACTTACCTGTAATCAGAGAGATGCAATCAGAGCACTAACGAGGTGCCATTCCGGCTCATCAGGCTGGCAAAGGCCTTTGAAACAGCAGTAGCTGAGCTGCCCAGCTCAGCGCAGAGACGCTCATGCACCGGTGGAGGGGCACAGGTTGGCACAAACACCCCGGAACACGGCAACAGGACGGAAGCACCGGTTGGCGCAGTGCTGCCTTTCTAGACATGCGGCCCATGGAAACCAAGAAGACTGCAGGCTGGCGCTGGTGAGGAACGATGTCAGTCCAGCTTTATTACCATGTTGAGACACTGCGGACCCTCGAGGTGCTCAGGCCCAGCAGGGCTCTGGAGCCAGTGTGCGGGGAGCACAAACCGGCAGCAGGAGGCAGGTGCAGTGGGAGCTGGCCCCTCGTGCTGGGGTCCCTGACGACACCCCAGAATGCTTGACAACAGCAGTGATTCTTATGTCAAAATTTTAAAAAGCTAAAAACACAGCTGTACATGCAGCAGAGCACTGATGACCCAGGTGCACAGAGAGAAGGCGGGCTTGGTTGGAAACAGCAAGCAGGCTCAGGACGCCACCACACCTGCTAATACTCCGGGGCCTTGCGGTTGAGATCCAACCACCTGACTGTTCCTGACACGCCTGATCTCGGCCGTCCATCCTAACAGCCACCTGCTCCAAGGCCAGGAGTGTGCTAAAGGAGTGGAGAGACCTGCTGCAGCTCAGCGCAACCTAGACGATCACGCACGCCATGTGGCCAGGCGTGAAGAGCCGCCACCTGTGAGCCGCTTCCCTGGCAGCATACCAGCACGCAGGACGGTGTCACCTGGAGAGGAGCCAGGAGGGCAGCACAGGCAGGGATGGGCAGGGAGGCTGGGGTCCAAGAGCAGGATGACCAGGAAAGAGGCCACGCAGGGCAGCAGCGGGGTCCCCACACGGTGCACACTCACCACACTCCCCAGCACTGAGTGAGCCGCGGGGAGCAGGGCTCGCCAGCTCCGGGGGGCTGGAGAGAGGAGGGGCTGCGCAGCGACACCGTGTGTGGACAGCGCCTCAGCACCAGAGCACCCCGGGACCCAAGAGGCAGAGAAAAGGATAGAAAAATGGGAAAACCAAAGGACAGCTGGCCAGCAGAGCAGAGTGACCTATAGAGCTGACACAGCAAAGTCTCCAGGAAGGCGGCCTGGCTCCCCACTGCACGTACCTTCCGTTTGGGAGAAGACATACCTAGAAAGTCTGAGGCCACCAGGTGAACAGAAGCACCTTACCTGTGAAACAGGAAGTGGCACACCTGCCAGCCTCGCAGGACCACCTCGACCCACCACTTAAAGCAGGACATCGCCTCCGATGCCCAAGGGTGTGTGTGAGGAGCCAAGTTCCTGGCGATGTTCCTGCGCCACCCCCAGTTCTGCCGCCCCCCACTCCAGTCCTGCGGTCCGTCCAACCCAGTCCTGCCCCTGTCCTCCCCAGTCCTGCGGCAGATATAACTGAAGAGCAACAGCTGGAACCAAGGTGTGCAAAAGGCAGGGAATGAGAAAGACGGCTCCTACCCGAGTCCTGTCTCCTGGAACGAGAGAGAGTGATGGGCAAGGCATTACCCTATGCCTTAGCTTGGCTCTGCGAGAAAAACCTGAAATTAAGCCGGGCCAGGTGGCCACACCTATAATCCCAGCTGCTGGGGAGGCTGAGGCAGGAGGATCCCAAGTTCAAAGCCAGCCTCAGCAATGGCGAGGCGCTAAGCAACTCAGTGAGACCCTGTCTCTACATAAAACACAAAATAGGGCTGGGGATGTGGCTCAGTGGTCGAGTGCCCCTGAGTTCAATCCCCAGTACAAAAAAAAAAAAACCCAAAAAACAAAACAAACAAAAAAACCCTGAAATTAGAAAGCAGACTCATCAGGCGTCCCAGTCCCTGAAGTGAGCCAGAGAAGTCACTGGGCAGCCGAGTAGGGACAAGACGTGCCTGCACAGCACCCGCCTCCTGTCAGCACAAAGACACTGGGCCTCAGATGACACAGGAGGGCCTGCAGAGGCGGGGCAGGCGGCACTTACTGAGCGGATGGCTGTCTAGTTCAAGGGTGTGGCAAGCCACTGAGCCACCCCACTGCCACACAGATGAAAGCTAGATGGAGGCGAGAGCAATGGCCTCAGGCCAGGAGCCGCCTGGCTGTCGCGTGGCAGGACCACACGTCCCAGGAGGCACCCGCCAACCAGAAGCCCCACAGACGCCTCCTGTCCACCACCACAGGACAACCAGCACACTCAAGTGACCGGTGAGCGGCCCGAGGGACGGGGGCACGCGGCTGAGTGACAACGGGTCCTCCCGAGCAGCCTGGACCCTGGGGCGAGCACTGCAGGGAGACATCACCCACTGTGCCAGCCAGGACGGGCAGAGGACAGAGGAGGAGCAGCCCCGGGGGACAGGAATCTTTCAAGGGAGACACCAAGGCTCACCACACAGAGGCCAACCTGTGTGGAAGGTGACACGATGGGAAAATCACCCCACGTGACTCAGTAGAAAGCCCGGGAACAGATCCCTGGGGGAAACCAGTCGCAACTGGAGTCACTGCAGGTCCTTAGGGCAGAGTCGCGCCATCAGTTGTGCTGGGTCAGGCCCCTGACCACACACACCGTACTTCAAAACAAAAGCACAAGCGAGTGTGTGCGCACAAGTACACGCATGGACAAACCCTAAGTCTTCAACAAAGAACACTGCAAGCTAATTAAAGTGACGACATCCCCTAAAAATTATAATAAAGCCCAACAGGCATTAAAAACATTATGCTTAGTGAAGTAAGCCAATCCCAAAAAACCAAATGCCGAATGTTCTCTCTCATCAGTGGATGAGGATACATAAGGGGGATGGGAACGGGAAACATAGCAGAAATGCAGGAGCTCTGGATGCAGCAGCGGGGAGGGGGGAGGAAGGAAAGGGAAATGGGTATAGTAATGATGATTGATCGAATGGATCATCACTACCCCTGGTGCAGGTATGAAGACACAAATGGTGTGACTCTATCTGATTTGCAACCAGAGAAATGGAAAAACTGAGCTCTGTTTATGCACTATGACTTGAAACACATTTAAATAATTAAATTTTTTTTAAAAAGTAAGTGTAAGAGAATAAAGTTTTCAGTGCTACTTAAAAAAAAAAAAATAGGTATTAAAAAATGGTTAACAAGCCAGGCACACTGGCATACCCTTGTGATCCCAGCAGCTTGGGAGGCTGAGGCAACAGTATCAAAATTGAAGGCCAGCCTCAGCAACTAAGTAAAACTCTAAACAACTTAGCAATATCTGTCTAAAATAAAAAGGGCTGGAGATGTCACTCAGGGTTTAAGTACCTGTTGATTCAATCCCTGGCACCATAAAAAAAAAAAGGTTAAAAAACCCCACAAATTATTTTAATATCAAAAGTAATTAAATATACATTAAAAATAGGAACTTGTACAAAATGTTCTGAGTGCCACTGGTAATAACGGACACAAATTGGAAATAATCTCAAAGTTCATCAACAGTTGAATGAATTTAAAAAGAAACACCTGTTGATTTCTCAGCCGGATTCTAACAGACCTTTAAAGAACTAATGCTAATGCTCTTCAGATTTTTCCCTAAAATTGAAATGGACGGAACACTTCCACATTCATTCTACAGCCAGGCGCGATGGCGCATGCCTATAATCCCAGCACTTAGGGAGGCTGAGACAGGAGAATCGCGAGTTCAAAGCCAGCCTCAGCAACAGTGAGGTGCTAAGCAACTCAGTGAGACCCTGTCTCTCCATAAAAAAAAAAATTCATTCTATGAAGCAGTATCACACTCATACCAAAACCAGGTAAGGGCACATCAAGAAAAGAAAACTATAGACCCATTATCCCTGAAGAAGTGAGATGCAAAAATACTACCGGGGCTGGGGTTATGGCGCAGTGGTAGCGTGCTCGCCTAGCACGCATAAGGCACTGGGTTCGATCCTCAGCACCACATAAAAATAAAATAAAGATATTCTGTCACCTACAACTAAAAAAATAAACATTTAAAAAAAAAATACTTACTATCAACAAACTGTTCAGCAGTTTGTTGAGAAGACCGTGGGCTGGGGTAGGGCTCAGTGGGTGGAGAGCTTGCCTGGCATGCACAAGGCCCTGGGTTCAATCTCCAGCTCTACACACACACACACACACACACAGATTATACACCACAACCAAGTGGGTTTTATTCCAGAGATGCAAGGACAGTTTAATACGCACAAATCAATAAATGTAATTCATCACATGAATAGAATTAAGGACAGAAATCACTTAGTAATCTCAATTGACACAGAGAAGGCCTTCGACACAACTCAGCACCCGTTTATGATAAAAACACCAAAGAGACCAGGGATAGAAGGCAACTACCTCAGCATCATGAAGGCTGTACATGAAAAACCCAAAGCCAACCTCAGAGTAAATGTGGAAAAACGGAAAGCGTTTCCTTTAAAATCTGGGACAAGACAACGTCCCACTCACCCCTCCTATTTAATATAGTGCTAAAAAGTCTAGCCAGAGCGACGAGGTAACAGAAGGAAATGAAAGGGATAAAAAGAGGAAAGAGATCTGTCTGTTTGTAGATATGATCCTATATCTAGAAGACCCAAAAGACTGCTGGAGCTAATAAACATTGCAAAGTAGCAGGTTACAAAATCAGCATGCAAAAATCAAGAGCTTCCTGTACCCCAACAACCAATATGCTGAGAAAAAAATCAGGAAAACAACTCCATTCACAACAGCCTCAAATACAGTAAGATACCTAGGAATGACTCTAACCAAGGAGGCGGAAGACGTCTACAATGAGAACTACAGAACACCGCAGAGGGGAGCTAAAGACACCTTTGAAGATGGAAAGACCTCCCATGTTCATGGATAGGCAGGAACTCATAGTGTTAAAATGCCATAGAACCAAAAGCGCTGTAAAGATATGATCCACATGAAAATGCCAACAACGTTCTTCAAAGAACCGGAAAAACCAGTCCTAAAATTCATTTAGAAGAATTAAAAACCTGGAATAGCCAAAGCAATTCTAAGCCAAATGAAGCAAAGCTGGAGGCATCACAGCACCTGAGGCCAGGCTGCAGCACCATGGTGCTGGCAGACACATGGCACGGGGGACAGAGACAGCCACTCAGACACAGGCACCTGACCTTTGGCAAAGACACCCAAACACACTGGAGACAAGATGGCCCTTTTAACAAACGGTGCTGGGATGACTGTTACCATATGCAGAATCTCTCACCCTGAACAAAAATTGACTCAAAATGGATCAAAGACCTTGGAACTAGACCAGAAACTACATAATTCCTAGAAGAAAATGTAGGACCAACAGTCCAGCTTTTAGGCACAGGCAACACCTTTCTCAATAGGACCCCTAAAGCTTGGGAAATAATGCCAAGTTAGTAAATGGGACAGTACCAAATTTAAAAGCTTCTGCACAGCAAAGGAAACCATTAGGAAGGTAAAGACAACACACCGAATGGGAGAAAATCTCTGCTAGCTGCTCTCCTGACAGAGAATCAACATCCATAATATATAAAAAGCTCAAAAAACTTAACACCAAAAAAAAAAAAAAAAAATCGAATAACCTAATTAATAAATGGGCAAAAGAATTAAACAGATACTTCTCTAAAGAAAAACTACAAATGGCCACTAGCAAACACATGAAAATATGTCCGACATCATTAGCAATTAGGAAAATGCAAACCAAAACTACACTGAGATTTCATCTCACACCAGTTAGAAGGGCAGTCGTTAAGAATATAAATAATAGCCAGGAACAGCGGAGCACGGCTGTCATCCCAGCACTTTGGGAGGCTGAGACAGGAGGATGGCGAGTTCAAAGCCAGCCTCAGCAATGGCGAGGTGCTAAGCACCTCAGTGAGACCCTGTCTCTACATAAAACACAAAATAGGGCTGGGGATGTGGCTCAGTGGCAAATGCCCCTGAGTTCAATCTCCAGTACCAAAAAAAAAAAAAGAACACAAATCATAATAAATGCTGGACAGTATGTGGAGAAAAAGGAACACTCCTACACTGTCGGTGGGATTGTAAATTAGCACAACCACTATGGAAATCAGTATGGAGGCTCCTTAAAAAACTAGGCATGGAATCACCATATGACCCAGCCCTACCACACCTCGGTGTTTACCCTGAAGAACTGAAGTCGTTCCCACAGCGACACACGCACGCCCATGTGCAGCAGCATGACTCACAGCAGCCCAACCGTGGAACCAGGCCTGGTGTCCATCAGTGGATAAGTGGTAAAGAAAATGTGGTGCACACATGATGCAGTTTTATTCAGCCATAAAGAAAAATGAAATTAAGGCATTTGCAGGAAAATGGATGGAACTAGAAGCCACATGGTAAGTGAAATAAGTCAAACTCAGAAGGCCAAGGGTCATGTTTTCTCTCACTTGCAGCAGCTAGAGAGGAAAAGCAAAGAAAGGCGGGTGGATCTCCTAAAAAACCAAAGGGAGATCAGTAGAGGAACGGGATCAAGGGGTGAGTGCTGGGGAGCGACACTGGCCACCTTCACACTGTTAAACTGTGTGCACCCCAGGGTCTAACAACAAACCCACAGTAATGCACCAATACAAAATGTGGAACCACCCCTCCCAAGAAATCTGTGGCATATCTACAGAGGAATTCTACAGAGCAATGAAAAATGGGCCATCACTACACACCCCGCAGGCCCAGCACTGCTGAAGAAACCGGACCAGACCAATCTCCACGAGATTCAGAACACGGCTACCTGTGGAGGCGAGAGGCGACAAGGAGGGACACGGGGAGGCCCTTGGGCTCTCAGGGAACTGACTTCACAGAAACGCAGCGCGCCGGGCACTGCTGAGGGCTCGTGCGCCTGGTGATGTGTGCCACACTTTAGAAAAGGAAAACCAGTGTCTAAAATCAGACGCAGATAAAGCTTTTATACAGCTCCCTGATGGCGGAAATGCTGAGACGGGTGAATCCTTACTGCAGACCAAATTTGGTAACACTTACTAAAAACCCCAACAATGAGAACATCTTACCCCAGGAATTTCCTAGGCTGCCTTACAAGGCAGGTCAGAGAGCTCAATGGCACAGGGACGAGCTCGTGCCGGCGCTGGCAGCAGCACAGCGCTCCCCCCGCGAGGACACAAGGCCAGACATCGGTGTGAACAGTTCTCCCCTCAAGGACCTGGAATTACGGGTGACTTCTTGCCTTGCCTCATTGTTTTTAATGAATTATTTTTGTTAATTTGCATTTTCCACTTTTGTGGTGCTGGGCATCCAACTCGGGACGTGAGCGTGCCAGGCAGGCCACCCAGCCCTCACCTTGCCTCTGCACCGTTCCCTTGACTTCCCCCACGCTCCCTAACTGGCACCTGACACTTCTGTAAGCAGAGGTGAAGGTCCGACATCAAACATTTTTAAGTTGCACTTGTGGGCCACATGCAAGTGTCGGTTCCTTTAGGAATCAGGACAGCGCGCTCTGGGTAACGTCACGTGGCCTCCTGAGTGTGGTCAGAGCACCCGGCATCAGCAGAGGCTGAGGGTCACTTCATATGTCAAGAATGTGTGACGAAGACGACGGTGCTTTTCTTTTTATATGTGAGGTTTCAAGAAAGTTGATGTTACTGCTAGAACACAGGAGGACTCGTCGTTTTAACTTCCGGCTGAGTCTTCACCTTGGCATCTCACATGAACACATCTGGTGAGGGGCAGTGTCGGCCTGAACAAGATGGTCTCTCTTTGCTGCAAACAAGACTGTGGTGCGCAGCTGTAACCGGCAGAAGTCGCAGCGGACACATTCTACCCTGGTACCTTGACAGAACTGCTTCTTGGCCCCACATAAGTACCAATGTATTCCTCTCCTCACACTGAAAAGGGACATTCTGACAGAGGAGGGAGGTCTGGAAACGTGAACACACGCTTGCCAGGAGGGAAAACAAACCACTCTGATTTCTACTTTGGGCAGCACCAGCTCCTACGGAGGCCACAGATCCCAAGGTCAGCCAGATTTCCTGTGCATGGAGTTGGACGAACACGCTTCCTCCGATGCCTTTCCTTGCTCTGGCACATTACAAAGCCCAAACAAGTAACAGGCGAGGTCGCTATGGGCCCTCTAACGAAGACATCTGGAATGGCACTTCTATTGAAAACCTCGAATGACAGCAGAGTTCATGATATTTGACCACAGCTAATAACTACAGCCACATGTTCCTTTTGTGTGTGAACTGGCAGGAAAGCAACCCTTTCTGGACAGCATCCACGACACCTTATATCAGATACTCCAAAAGAAACAGAAGCTGCAGTTAAAATCTTTATTTATTCCACCTAGGTCTACCTGACAGCAGAGAGCATTCTGACTCACTGTACACAGGGAGCACCGCCTTTCGCTTGTCTGGCTGTCCACAATATCGAGTCACACCACGTGTGCGGTCACACCACGTGTGCGGTCACACATGAACCCAGGGCACTGACGCCCACCACCCTCCACCACCTGTCCTGCCCCCATGTCCCTTCCCTTCCCTCCCCTTTGACCAAAATTTTGGAGTTAAAATCTTTCAAGAGCAGTTTCCAGCTACAGATCTTCTTTCTTAAAAGGCAACGTAAACAATACAAGAATGAGAAACATTAACTCCAATAGCTACAAAATGCTTAGAAAGCACCTGCCCTAACAGTTTTAATAGCAGTCCAAGTAAAGTTCCCGGGCTGAGATTACAAGAAGCAGAGGGTGAGGCTGTTTGAGGGGTCCTGGGTTAGACAGTCCGCAGAGCTCTGGGCAACTACACCATGTCAACTGGTCAGCCCAGAGTCACTGTCATGGAATCAGACATCGGAAAGCTGATGATGCCAAGATGAGAAATCAGTCTGCAGGAAATGCTGGCCAGAGCAAGCCAGGAAGCCAGTGAGCTATTCTGCTGACCCTTCCTGTCATCTCGCCCAGTCTGACCCAGGCAGGACACAGCGGGTCACAGCCTCAGGTGCCAGCTCCTGCCTCAGCCACAGGTGGTGATGATGGGGCCAGAGCAAAGTCCAGAGATGAGGCCCCTGTGGGAGCCGGAGGAGCACTTAGCCTGCTGGCTTTGTAAATGTCCAAGACAGCTGAGAAGCCAAAGGAGGGCCTTTGTGCATTTCTTAAATATGTCTCTCATTAACCAAAAAAGGCACTGATCTAACTTCTCAAGCAGAAAAGAAGAAGAAAATAGAGTTAAGCAGTTGGAGGGTCAGGAAAACACACACGGGCACTCTACAAAGCTCTGCCGTTGCCACTCAATCATTCTTTCTAAAAAACACTTGTTGATGCCATAAAAGGTGCCGTGCTGGACACTGGAGCCCAGGCTCGAGGAAGCAGTCAGTTCAGGAGAGTGGCTGGGATGAAGGGAGGGGAGCGTCTTTACAGAGGGACGCAGGCAGCAGGAGGGGAGCCACCCCCTGGGAAAGGCTGCTCAGTAGAGGCGATAACCAAGCTGAGCCCAGGATGGAAAGAAAGGACACCTCGGGGCCTGAAGAGAGTGAGAGACTCAGGCCAGAGGGCGCCGGCCCCGCGGGAAGCAGGGCTGGGAAAGTGCAGCCCTAGGCAGAGGCAGGTTTCCTGGGATGGTGGCCCTGTCTCTGGCTGCACAGCCAGTGTCACCAGGGACGTCTCGGGCACACACAGGGCAACACAGAGGCCATGTGGAGTCGGCTTCTCGTCACTTGACTAGAATGCCCACAGAACAGCTCAGAGCAGGAAAGGCTGGGCCCGGGCCGGGCAGCCAGGAAGCACAGCCAGCGGGCCAGGCCGGCAGGCAGGGCACCTCCAGGCAGCCCCACCTGCCCAGCTGCCACCCAAGGCCACCCCATCATCACTCCACAGATGGCTCGAGCCACTGGTGAGGCCACTGCTCACAACCTGACCAGCCCACCTCCCAGTGTTGCCGCAGCGCCCCATGAGCGCCGGGGGGGTACTGCACACCGGGTCCCAACACGTGGCATCGTTAAGCTCCTGTGGTGACCGCACAGGCAGATGTGGACACGGCACCAAGAGCACGGCAGCGAGGCAGGAGGAGATCAGCACGGAGGCTCCTGAGCAGGAGGCGAGTGACCACAGGCCAAAGGCGGAGAGAAGAGCAAAGCAGAGGGGCTTTGAGGGGCTGGCGCAGAGTGGGCGCCGACAGCCAGCCACGCAGACGGGCCAGGGACAAGAAGAACCAAGCCAGGGCCGGTGGCGCACACCTGTGATCCCCGTGACTGTGGAGGCTGAGGCAGGAGGATCGCAAGTGCCAGGCCAGACTCAGGAACCAAGTGAGGCCCTGGAGCTCAGCAGTAGAGCAGCCCTGGGTTCGATCCCCAGTTCCATTAAAAAGATAAACAACCAGAAGATTACCTTGGGCCAAACAGGAAGGAAAGGGGAGTCTGTCAAGAGTACACACTGGGGCAACCACCTCCAGGAGAAACCACCACACGGGGACGTCTGAGGTCGAGTTGACCGGGTAGGACACCTGGTTCCAGAAGTGCAGCCCAGCCAACGCGGCATGTGAACCGACGTCATTTGCCGACACCTCCCGGTCACGTCACTACCGACCTCTGCAGTGCACATCTCTCCCTGACACACGCAGGCGAAGGCCGCCCCTGGGAGCAGCGCCCGCACAGGGGAGCACAGTGGTCCTCACTCAGAGGCCGACATTCATTGTCTTCCCAGAGGGGTTCTTAAAAAGTCATGGCTCCCATCCAGTCTTTTCCAGAGGAAAAACACCACTCCTGTGCTCTCCCCTTATTCACCTGCAAGGCACCATAATTCTTACCTTTGCTGCTAAGGCTTTTAAACTGTCAAGGAACCTGTGCCAGAAATCCTTGAAGAGCGGGCGGTCGATTCTCTTCAGGCTGTCTTTGGTGCTGGCGTCCACGCTGACGTACAGCTGAGTGACTGGCTTGAGGTTTCTTTAATTTAAAAAAGAAAAGGAAAGAAATCATGCCTGCGCCAGGCTTTCCGTAACAGCAGAGCACAGCGTGTAAGCCAGGTGGCGACTACACAGAAGACCCCAGCAATGAGCTGGGGATGTGCCAGTGGGCTGTCCACAGTGGCTGGCCTCCCTGGTAAGCTGGAGCCATTTTACTCGTTCAAGCATTTGACTCGTTTTCTAATGGAAAACAAAACAAAACCAACTTCAGGTCCAGCAGCACCAGCCCAGCACAATCAGAGGGGCCCCAGGACCGTGCTTCCCGGGAACGCCATGCTCAGACCTGCAGAGCTGCAGCTTTCTAACTGCACGGGGTCTGCGCCGTCAGCCACCTGCCACCTTTAACTCACAGGAGGAAGTCTTCCAGGGAACGAGGCCCGACCCCAAAGCTCCCGCCCTATCGGAAGGGCACAAAGCCACTCCCAGGCTTCCAAGTGGGAGCGGGAGGATCGAGTCAAGCCACCACAAGAACAAGAGCTGCCACTGAGCACTTCGCCACCCAGGAGAAACGCACAGTGCGGACTCTTGATCTTTGCCTCTGGACAAGGACCATTCCCTTCTAGACTTCTCTCAAACTCACTGATTCACTTCATTCTATCTACTGGATTTCTTGCAAGTTATGCTCTGAATTTAGATTGCAAATATTTCCCCTTCTCCTTTCAAATGGGTCTCATGATTTATTCTCTCTGGTGAATTTACAACTAACCAGCAAAGAAGACAGAAATTTCCCCTTAATAAGCCTTTGACAAAATTCTACCACTATTAATTTTCTGCAACTGTTCCACAATTTACTCCACATTTACCCAAACAATGTTATTTACATACCGCTTTTTGTTTCAAAATCCATGCACTCTTAAAATGGAGATACATGTAATGCCAGAAGCTAAGGAGGCTGAATCAGGGGTATCTCAAGTTCAAAGCCAGCCTCCGCAATTTAGTGAGGCCCTAAGCAACTTGGTAAGACCCTGTCTCAAAATTAACGAGTAAAACAAGCTGGGGATGTGGCTCAATGGTAAAGCATCCCTGGGTTCTATCCCCAGTACAAAAAAAAAAAAGAAGATAATTCCTGTGCCCCACGGGGGCTGTGCGCTTTTTCCACCTGTCAGCTCCCAGCCTGACCAGTCACTGAGTGCAAGACCTTGAAGGGCTGGCCTACTATGCAGACACACAGGTTCCTACGCTACCTTTCAGTGGCATTGTTGACGTCGGCGAGCAGAATCTCTAAGGGAACGTACGCCAAGCAAACGTGTGCCGTGACCAGCTAAGTGACGTGCAGCAAGCCAGAGACGCCAAACCTGAAGTCACCATGTGCACAAGAGCTGACAAGAAAAGAAAAAGGTGACAAAAAACTAACTGCTCTTGGGATCCCAGTAGCTTGGGAGGCTGCCACCCAAAGCCACCCCATCATCACTCCACAGACAGCTTGAGCCACTGGTGAGGCCACCACTCACAACCTGACCAGCCCACCTCCCAGTGTTCCTGCATGGCCCCACGAGGCAGGACGATTCCAAGTTCAAGGCAGCCTCAGCAACTCAGTGCGGCCCTAAGCAACTCAGCAAGGCCCTGTCTCTAAATAAAATCTACAAAGGGTCTGAGGATGTGGCTTAAGCTCCCCCGGGGTTCAATACAGCACCCTCACAAAAAAGTGTGGGGGGAGGCCGTATGCAGGGGCACGCACCTGTGATCCCTGAGACTCAGGAGAACCACGAGTTCAAGGTCAGCCTTAGCAACTTAGTAACACCCTGCATCAAAATTAAAAGGACTGGGGCCACAGCTCAGTGTTACAGCGCCCCAGGTTCAATCCCTAGCACCCAAAACAAAACAAAAACCACGTATTTTAAGCCTTTGGCAATACTGATATGCAAGGGGAGTCTTCAGCAACATGTCACTGTGAGCAACAGACGGACACCAATCGCTCAGCGCAGAACAGCAGCACTGTAACGGCAGTCACCGTCTCGTCACCCCGTCCCTGGGGGACTCTTCGCCAGTGCACAAACCGTGCTGCCGTAAGGGCACAGAGAAGAACCAGACTGCCTGAGTGGTGCTGCTGGTGGTCAGCACCGGACACCCACAGGACCTTGCCACGAGCGTCCTGACGCAAAAGGGAGCCGGCCCAGCCTTTCCCTTGCCTTCCTAACTGCTCATGACCACCACCCCCACCAGCAAATCCCAAAGGCCAAACTCAGTGCACAAATACGGGTCACTCACAGAGAGGGAGCCCTGGGCACCAGTAGTGCCAGGAAGGAGTGCAGGTCCACACTGCCTGTCGAGACACTGGTCAGAGAAGCCTGCAGGCCCTCTGCCAGGGAGCAGAGGCAGACGGGCGGCAAAGGCCCCTGGGACTCACACAGTTCATCTCTGAGGGCTCAGCAGCACAGACTGGGAGACAGCTTCTCGGTGGTCTCAGGGGCCTTGTTTCTGCCTCTGACTGGCCTCTACCCTCCAGGACGGCCAGGAGGCTCCCGACATGTCGTTCCTCTCCACAGAGACAGCAGCACTTAAGTTCCCACAAACCCAGAGAGTTGCCATCCCGTCACCCTAACTCCTGTGTCCAGAAACCTCGCCATCAACGCTGACAGCAACGACAAAGGGCGCCACTTGGGATACACCACCTCAGGCCCAACAACCAGTACACACGAGCAGTGACCCCTCGAGTGGTGACCTTGACGACCCCTCATTTTGGTTTAAAGACTGAGTTAGGAATGAGAAAACGAAGGAATATGCCAACAACTGAACAAAGTCCCTGTCCCTTCCCTTCCTTCAGGAGGCATTGCTGACTCCTGTTCCATCTTCCCAGCCGTATCCCTGGAAGGCAGGAGGAGCTCTAATAGTATCTACAGGAAGAAAAGGGGGTGGATTCATGTTTATAAGAAATCCAAGTAAACAGTAAGTTTAATTTTCCTCTGAAGACAGAAAAACAGCCACAGTGGCCCAAACATCCAATGCTGTCAAACCTCAAAGGCATCTGGGCTGTCAGGTCAGGCCAAACAGCCTAGGGCGAGGAAGGGGAGGAGGAGGAGGGACACCCCTCTGCACTCGCTGGGCACTCTGGCTGCTGGATGCTCTGCCCACTCTGCCCTTCCCTCAGGTGGCAGAATCCCCACAACAAAGCAGGAGACTTGCTGCCACCTTCAGGCCGAGGGGAAGCAGGAGAGGTTCAAAGACACCACGGGGACCAGCCTCAGCCTGAGATGGAGCCGCCCCAGGCCCTGCTGGGCATACGCACTGTAGAACCAGAAGACCAGAGGACCCCGCTGGCCTGTGAGCAGCAGACTGCGACGCCACGTACCAAAGAAGCCCAAACCATGAGTCTGCAGAGAGACACTCTAGACCCCGACGCCAACGCTGTCTGAGGCGCACGTGATGAAGGTTTTCTCCCTCCCGGGGCCCTCTCTGCACATGACTGGCTGTCGTGCATAACTAATCAGAACAAATTTTTAAAAGTTTCACTGAAGAGCATAAATAAGTAAATTACAATTGTGAATTTTATGAAACTTAAAAAAAAGTCTAAACTCAACCTCTTTTCACAGGCTTACGTACTGTACTCAGCATTTACTGGGGGCAGCTGGAACTGGACACTGGACACAAGGCTCGGCCTTCATTGCTCGCCTTGGGGGAGCAGGAGATGGATGGGCGCCCCAGCCACGACCCAGGTGGGTGAGCCCACGGGGAGAATGAGGGAGAGGCTGGGGTTGAGGGGTGTGACAAGTGAGGTGGCAGCCAAGCTGGCCCGTGAAGGACACCAAGCTCCTGGGATGCGAGCGCAGGTCATGCCCAGGGAGCCAGAGGAGAACAGTAGGCAAACACCCAGAGCTGGAGCTGCGCCCGGAGCAGGAGCCTCGCCACCCAGGACACAGCATGGCCAGCGGCCACAGCCAGGCTCTCGTCCTGCCAGGACATCCAGAGAAGCCTGCCCGAAGACAGGAGGCCAGTGATGCAGACCCCAGTGGTCCCAAGGCCATCAGGACCCAGCCAGCCCCAGCGGATCCACCAGTGACGCAGGAGCACACTGAGACCCGCGCAGCTGGCCAGGGGCACATGGCCCGGCTCAGGTCAGGAGTGGAAGGAAGGGCGGCCGGTCTTACCAGACAGCCACGTCACGGCCTTGGTGACAGTACCTGCTATGGTACGTCAGCTACGCTCTCGCCAAAGGTCATCAGGACAGCACTGGTACTGGAGAGCCTAAGAGGACGCTCCTCAGGAGAATGGCCTTGTCCAGCCATGCCCAGCTCTAGCGGCATCCCCAAGCGCATGCTCTTGTCAACCCCCGCTTTGGCTTCCACACTGTGGCCACAGCCCGTGGGGACCAGCACTGTCTCTCTCCCACAAGCCCCACACGTCCTGTCACTTGAAACCCCTTCGGCAGGGGAACTGTCTGCAAGGAGCCCCCGGGCTTTGGACCTGGAGGGCTGAGACCCTCCTGGGAAAGCCGAGGACTCCGGAGGCCACCACTGGACACAGCACTCACGTGTGGGTCGGGGGAGGCCGCTGACAACCAGGCTCTTCTCAAAGGACACCAGAGTGAGCCAGTAGTACGGGGAAAACGCATTTTTTTTTTGTATTAAAAAAAAAAATAACGACTCTGTAAGCCACCCCATCACCCAGGCAGCACGGTGCTTCTGCCTTGGTGCTCAGGGAGAAACGGCCGCACGAGGCTCACCTAGCGGCCGGCTGAGCTGAGCTGCTGACACAGGTGAAGCTCCCGGGGTTCAATCTGGAGCTCGTTTCTCGGGGACACCCGCGGCAGCGGCACCTCGAGGCCTCCCAGCTCACAGAAGCAAGTGGCACTCCAGGTACCGACAACCGCCTTCTCCCTGTCGTCTCTCGGCACAGGAGGGCGGGGAGCCCTCAGCTCAAACGGGGCGGCCTGCAGCGCGGCAGAAACCGAGGCAGCCCCAGGACCGCTGCTTCCACCAGTCCCTGTCCAGAGTGGCTCCAGGAGCTTGGGGTTCTATGACAGAGTCTGGTAGGGAAACGCTCATCGCTCTATTTTTAAGCTTTCCTCCAACTACAGCTGAGTCTCGGCACCCATGGGGGACTGGTCAGCCCACAAGGGCCCCACTGCTGGAATGCACAGCCGCAATCCCTGGAGTCAGAGGCTCTGCACCTGCGTGTGACCCAAGTGGGCCTCCTGCACACCTACGCCCAGGCTCCTGATTCTGTATGTAGTGAGCACGTCGACCCCTGGACTGCCTTGGAGCCTGTCAGGTCCACCTTGCGGTCAGCCACACAAGGTCCAAGCAGCTGTCACACAGGCTGCACCACCCACCTGATTTCCTCAGGGAACTGTGCGTTTGTGACGAGGAAACTGGAGATCTTGCACTGGTGCAGTAGCTGCAGGAGCCTATTGATCTCTGGGTACATTATCGGTTCTCCCACAAGGGACAGCGCACAGTGCTTGACCTTCATGCCTTCTTCAAAGCGCTCTGCCTTGACACCTGGCACTCCTGCAGGACACACAGCGGGGGAACAAGTCAGGCAAGGCACCGAGGACACCCATCTCTTTAATGATTCCTTGGTTTTACAGGACAAATTCATTTTTCAGTACTGATCAAAACACAAAGCAAGAGTGGGGAGGGACCCCTGAGAACCCAGCACGCAAGGAACACTCGAGAGGGACTTGCTGCTGCGACCTTCCTCCCAGTCACGAGGTCAGTGATCAGCAACCCACAGCGACCGTGACCAGAGAGCACCACCCCCAGCAACGCCCAGAACAGGAGCAGCAGGCGTCTTCCACTCCCCAGTCGTGCCTCAGTTTCCAGGAAGTGATTCCACTTCACACCCAAGACCTACGTGGATGTGAGCAAGTGCATGTCCAGCATGGCAGGTGCAGGCCACACTCAGCAGCCCCAGTGACAGGCGGCGCCTCTCTGACACCCACGCCTCTAAGCACACTACACAGCACTGTTCCTGGATGAATAATTTCTTGGACTATTGAGATGTAAGATCTTTTTGTTGTGGTGGTGGTGGCTGTTGGTACCAGGAATTGAATGCAGGGGTGCTTAACCGCTGAGCCACATCCCCAGCCCTTTTTAATATTTTATTTAGAGACAGGGTCTTGCTAAGTTGCTGAGGCTGGCTGTGAACTTGCAATCTTCCTGCCTAAGTCTCCGAGCTGCAGGGATCACATGCATGCACCATCGCACCCAGCGAGATCTAAGACCTTAATAAACAACAGTTTTGAATAAAGCCTGATCCTTAAACCCAACCTATGCTGTCAAGACAACTTAGCGCTACACGTATCACTTCCTTCTGGTAAGAAATACCACCAACTTTAACGTTCCCCAGGCAGCAAAGTGGAAGGGCAGATTCAACCTGAACTCCAAAGCTACCCTGAAGCTCAGAGCGTGGAAGAACTGAGCCCTGGCGACGCCCTGCCCCAAACTCTGACTCTACACAGCATTAGAGCCTCTCGCTTCCCTTTCCTTAATGTGTAAGACATTGATTTCACACACGCAGAGTTAATTATGAGAATTAAATAAAATAAGCAACAGAAATGCTTAGCACAGTGTCAGACTCAGCACATAAGCATTCAAAAAAATGTTCACTGCTAATTTTTTAATTTTGTGATTAAAAAAGAAATTCAAATATTTTAATTACTTTAAATGAAATGGTAATTCCATTCAATTAAATGAATACGAACTAATCACCTGTATGTGCCAAGTAGTATTATAAGGGACTTCTGGTGAACAGAGAAGAGAGGTATGTGCCGCTGGGGGTCTAGAACACACACTGGACCTAGCAGGTCCACGCAGAGCAACGGCCCACCCCTCAGCGCAGCAGCCGTCCCTGTGAGGGCGGATCTAAGGGCCACGGGTACGGGGCGGCTGGCACACTGGCAAGGACTGTGATAATACGTGAGGAGGCGATGAACGTCGGGAAAAGAGAAGGCAGAGCAGAGGAAAGGTGTGGGAAGAGGCAGGCTGTCCTGCTCCTGGTCTTCCTTCACCCTGGTGGTGCCGGTGGGCCTCCTCAGGAGGCAAGGTGTGCCTGGAAGGACACGAGGAGTGGGCCACGGGGACCCAGGCAAGGAGAGGCCTCAGGTGGGGCCTGTCCGATGTGTTCCCGGACTCTAACGTGTGTCACCGTGGGTGCTATGTGGAAGAAGAGAGGGACAAAGAAAGTAATCTGCCACGAGGCCACAACATAATCTAAGCAAGAAGTGCGTATGCTTGGATTAAGGAGGTGACAGCAGAGGAGCAGGAAGGAATCACCACAGGATCCGTCTGGAAGACACAGGCAACAGGCCTTCTAATGGACCCCACGTAGAGCACTGACCATTGCCACACAGTTACTAGCCTGAGCAAAAGAGCCTCCATCAGTGAAAACAAAGCAAGTCCAGGTAGAGGGACGGGAGAGGGAGTGCGTAGGGTCAGGTGCTCAGTCTGAGACACAGCAAGTCAGGCACGTCCACTGGACATCGAAACGTGTGCACGACATTCAAATCTGGATTCTGGGTGGAAGTGACCACTTTGGTAAAAGGATGGCAGTTCCATCCAGGGACTGAATAAGATCATTAAGGCAGGAAGTGCAGACAGGAGAGGATCGAGGACCCAGACCTAGGACACTCACAATTCTAGGAAGGAGGGGTCAGCAAAGGACACTAGCAAGGAGCCATCAGGGAGGAGGGGGACACTCAGAGCACAGAGATCAAGTGCCACCTTTTCTAGGGAGCTACAACTAAAACCATCATGCCTGCCCCTTCCAATGGCCCCAAAAGTGAACAAGGACAGACCTTTTAAAATAATGAGTTCTAAGACTCAAAAACCATCCTGTCAAAAACGGCAGGCCCTGCAAAGCCTCTGCGCGGCCCGAGTGTGCCCCCCGTACAAGCACCTTCCGCTCCGCACTGGTGGCCTGAGGCTCCCACAGGGTCCTCCCTGGAGCCAGGCACTCACTGTCCTCCCCGCAGCCTCGAGTGTGATGGGAGGCAGTCCTGGAGAGGGGCAGTGCCAGCAGCAGCAGGCACCCCCGTGCAGTCCCCAGTGCCGTCCCAAGGCACACGCTCTCTCCTCAGTGCCCAAGCCTGAGCCCTTCCACAACTGAACTCGGCTTTGCTGTTGGAATCTTTTAATTTCACATGTGGCTTTCAGGCAACTTTGCTGCTGCTTCTCTAACCTGGGCCAGCAGGGAGCTAAGAAGCCTGTCTTCTCTCAAGGAAGACGCCGAAGCAAGAGCTCAGGCTCCCGGCTCATCCTAACCAACCAAGCAACCCACGGACCGGCACGTGAGCAAGGCACTGGCTCAGCATCCCGCATTCCCATTTCCAAAGCCTGGCTACTCAGAAATAAGACATTGTCACTGGGCACAGTGGCGCAAGCCTGTAATCCCCGCGGCTCGGGAGGCTGAGGCAGGAGGTCACAAGTTCAAAGCCAGCCTCAGCAACAGTGAGGCGCTAGGGGCTGGGGCTCAGTGGCAAAGTCCTTGCCTAGCACTTATGAGGCACTGGGTTGGATCCTTAGCACCACCTAAAAATAAACAAATGAAATAAAGGCATGCTGTCCATCTACAACTACCAAAAAACAAAAACAAACAAAAAAGCGAGGCGCTAAGCAACTCAGTGAGACCCTGTCTCTAAATAAAATACAAAATAGGGCTGGGATGTGGCTCAGTGGTCGAGTGCCCCTGAGTTCAATCCCCAGTACCCCTCCAAAAAAGAAAAATTAAATAAAACGTCCTCCTCAACTCCTCTCAAGCATTCCAGGCTGAACGACATGGATACGTCTGGCAGACACTCACACTGAGGCTCTGCATGAGCAAGTTTCAGGGGACACCAGCAAGCAGTGCCCTCCTCCCAACTCCCAGTCTCTCCATTCCCGGCCTGTGAAAGCCACCAGGCAGACCCTCACTCTGCGGTCACTCCAGACGGAGCACCTACAACAAATGTATCCTTTCACCTCTGCCTCTTCAGGCCCCAGGTCGCTGCAGACAGGAGGTTCACTCCATGAGAGCCAAGCAGGTCCCTGCCCCTCCAACTGCCATGGCGGGCAGCAGCAGCAGCATTTTGGAAAGATGCTGACGCACAGTGAAGTTCTGACCCACTTTTAATTGATACAAAGCTAATTTTGCATGTGTATAAAGGGAACGCTGACGCAGGTCAAGAGAAGAAAGATGACTGCCTTCAGAGCTGAGAACAAAGCACAGAGGGGAGCATTTAAAAAACCAGAGAATGTCTTCAAAATGGGCTCAAGGCTGGCCACACGGCCAACGCAGGAGACTCCAACCCAACCGGCAATACTACCCACAGTCCCGTCCTCCAAAATAAAATCACAAAATGACTGAACCAGACCCACAGCCACGAGCAGGCATCCCTCCCCTGGAAACGAAGGGCTCCCTGCCAGAGCACAGGAAATGACCAGCAAGCTAAAAAGTGGACCTCCAGAGAGGCCATAGTGGACATGTCCAGAACGTAATGAGCCAAGAGGGAACAGGCCTTAAAAATGGACTGACTCTACTTTCCAATTTACAAATCTGTTTCTAAGCACTTTTAAAGCCTAAAATTCGTATTCCCACAGATACAATGCCATTAAAATGTAAACTAACGAACATGCAAACCCCAAACACCAAATCAATCTGTAACCTACCTAAACCATAACAGTGATGAATCTACTTCAATGTCACCTAATCAAGTTCCAACACTACTCACCGTAGGAAACGTACTCTGAGTTCCAACTGAGGGAGGAACGAAGGAGGCCAGCAGGGCACACACCTTCCTTCTGGGTTGCTTGCTTTGCTTGGCAGCCACAAGGGGCTCTGACGCGGGAAACCCCACCATGTGCTGGAGGAGACACAAGCGGGTCCTGCAGGGTCACAGGACTCGCCTCCTCCAGGCCCATCTCCATGGAAGCTCAGGGCTGGGAAGCCGAGAGCAGACCCTCCACCAGGAAACAGAGGCCGGGACTTCCACACCTGCACCTTCAGGTCGACCCACAGCCAGGGGAGGGCGCAGGCTTCAGGAGGGCAGTCCCTGTCAGGGCCGGGGGTGGCGCAGGCTGAGGAGCGAAGCTCCTTCCACCGCGGTCACAGCAGCTGTGCACCTTGCCCTCCCAGTCTCCACCTCCAAGTCAGGCCCTTCCTCTGCTGCTGCAGTCTGGAGGCGAGACTCCCCGAAGCCACCACAGCAGGAAGGCAGGTTTGCAAAAAGCAGTGTGGCTTACCTGGACTCGGAATGAGGTAAGCAGCAGTCAACAGTCTCCAGGCCCCAAATGGAGACCAAGGGAGCGGCGTTCACTACGGAAGCGAAGGAGGACGGAGCTGCAGCCCCAGCCTCACCCCTGCACACCTGCGCCCATTTCCCACAGTGGGAAGACTTGCTGGGCCAGACGAAGGGCTCCCGCTACACACTCACGCAGCTCCACTGGGAAACCTCGCACCCAACTCACCACTGATCCCATGTTTTGCTGACATGGTAACATTTTGCAAAGTCAATCAACCAAGGAATGAAGGAAGGCTCCCTCTGTGAGACTTTCCCAGGTACCACAGGGAGCCTATCAAGCCCTTCTTCAGAGCAGATCTGGTGGCAGCTGAGCTCCGCCTCGCGCACTCTGACCCAGCTGAGGAGCCCCCCGAGCTCGAGCCCTGGCTCCCACAAGCCTGTCACCCCCCAAGGCAGCACTCATGGAAAACCCTCCTGGGCTTCCTATGCCTCTGGAACCTTCTGCACAGCACGAGCCCCCCAAACAGAACCTGCACTCTGTGAACTCACCCAACACGCCTCACTAATGAGACAAAGTCGACTCCATGACTTATTCATCACTGATTTCCATTTAAAGCGCATTTGTAAAAATGTTCCTGTCAGAAAAATTACTATCCATTAGGGAGGCTGAGACAGGAGAATGGCAAGTTCAAAGCCAGCCTCAGCAACAGGGAGGCGCTAAGCAGCTCAGTGAGACCCTGTCTCTACATAAAACACAGAACAGGGCTGGGGACGTGGCTCAGTGGTCGAGTGCCCCCGAGTTCAATCTCCAGCACCAAAAAAAAAAGAAAACTTACTATAAGAACTCAGATTGTGGGCTGGGATTGTAGCTCAGTGGTAGAGCGCTTGCCTAGCATGTGTGAGGCACTGAGTTTGATCCTCAGCACCACATATAAATAATAAATGAATAAAATAAAGATCTGTCAACAACTAAAAAAAAAATTTAAAAAAAAAAAAAGAACTCAGATTGTCATTGTGTACTAAGGGCATCTCAGCAAGGTGACTGCCCTGTGAAAACCCTACCCAAGTCGACACCTCCTTCCCAGGGCTGCCTCCTCCCACAGCAACTGCCTGGGACACAACCACGCAGGAGGGTCCAGGGTGTCCAGGCAATGAGCCCCCTTCAGGGTTTAACTGACTCTTCAACAACACTGCACCGAAAGTAAACTTATTAGAACAAAAAGGAAAGATTCCTGGCATTTCCAGCTTCTGACATTACTATCCGTAATTAATTTTATGTGTCAAACTGGATGGGCCGTGGTGCCCAGATACTGGGTCAAACATCATTCCGGTTGTTTCTGCAAAGGTGTTTTTTAGATGAGATGAACACCTAAACCAGTGGGCTCTGAGTAAAGCAAATTATACTCTGTAATGTGGAGGGAACTGATCTGATGCAGGAAGACGGACCTCTTCTGAGCAGGAACTCCGCCGGCAGGCTGCCTCTGGGCTTTCCTGCCCCACCTCGCGGCGCCAACCTGCCAGCCAACCCTATCACACCCGGGTCTTCCCAAGCCCCAAGGTTGCAGAGCTGATTTCTTACAATGAGTGAACGATCTCTTTCTAAATCTATTCACTGAGACACACTCTTCTGTTTCTCTACAGAACACTAATCACACTCCCCAGACAAAAACAAGATGCTGCTTTGAAACATATTATGTATGTGATTTGAGGATCAACAGTCACTATTAACTAAAGTAACCAAAGGCTAAGAAAAGGTAGTCGAACTCTAGAGGTGAGACTCACTGTTCTTTACCAATACTTTCATTTAATTTCCCAAAAGTCTGCTAAGAGGCATTGTTTTATCCAAATAACAGAAAGCAATCTATGCCCTACCCCACCATAAAAAGTGTTTGAGATTAAAAGTCAAGATGAAAAAAGTTACAACACTTATTAGCATCTCTGCAAATACAAAAGAAAAAGTCAGCCTATCCATAAACAAAAATGTACAGGTCTACTTTCCCTGTACTTTCCCTGTTCATAATAAATAAAATTCATAAAGAATAAAGTAAAGCTTTACCGACTGCCTCGTGTAAGCTCTTACTGAAGTGAGACTGTTCCGTTACCACCACAGGACACCCTGTTGGAATCTTTACTGTTGCACTTGAAAGGCAACGGCACAGAGGCGGGAAGACACCAGTGCTGGGGAGGCAGGAGCACGCAGGTCCAACAGGCCCGACCACTCAGCTCGTCACTGGCAGCCACTGCTTTATGAAGCCACCACTTCACAGCCCCACCAAGGCAGGGATAGTAGTGGTTCCCAAAGCATGGTCTCCAGTTCCACAACATCAACACCTTGTAGGAAATGTACACTGGTAGGCTCTGACTTAGACTTAATCAGTCTCTGGGGAAGGAAACCAGCAACCTGTTTTACAAGCCCTCCAGATGATTCTGATGCACAACAGACTTTGAGATCAAGAATCTCTAATAGATTCAAATATCTTTTAAATATAATAAAAAGAACAATCAGAAAATTCTAGAAACTGAGTGGCAGATTTTTTGCTGTATCACTATAGATTATGTGAAAGAAATTTTTTTTTAATATTTATTTTTTAGTTGTAGGCAGACAGAATATCTTTATTTTTTATTTTTATGTGGTGCTGAGGATCGAACACAGCGCCTCACGCGTGCTAGGCGGGCACGCTACCATTGCGCCACAACCCCAGCCCCGAAAGAAATTTTTATTAATATTATCCCTCCTTTTTTATAAGGCATTCAACCAAAAAAGCTTTCCAGTACTACCTGATATTGCGTAAGAATTCTCCTATGACCTAAAATTCCCAGTCCATTCATGAGGCTCCTCTGCGCTCACCACGACGGAGCAACAGCAAAGAATTTCAGGAAGAGCAATGCATCCCCAAGCCAAACTTGCAGGTTGAGTACACCACGTAAGTTGCTAGCCTTTGGGTTGAATTTTTAGTTTTTCCATCAACTGGAATATAAAATCTAAAATTTTAAAAGGTTAAGATATATACAATATTTCTATAAAGTTTTTGCTTCCTTATAGGAAAACTCTCCAGCGGAGCTGAACATCCCACAGGTGTTAGCAATCCCCCCACCGCCCTGCTTCAGGCTCGGGGGGCACTGTGCCCTCTGCAGACAGACGACAGATACCTCTGAACTGCTTCACCATGTCCAGATGGTTTTCCATGGCACCCTCCAAGATCATCTCAGGCTGGTCCATCTTCCACCGCCACTCAGTGCCCACAGGGTTGGTGTGGTGCCTAGGAACAAGACGAAAGGTTCCTGTGACAGTGTCTTGGCCAGGCATCTCCTGAGACAGTCCCCAGCTGGACATGGCAGCACTTCCCAGCCATGACACCTGGCAGCGGCGTGTACAGAAGCCATTCCCGTCTCTGCCCAACTCCCAGCTGCTGAGTCAATTGCAGGTGTAGGTAAAACTGCTTTTAATCAGGCTAACTATGCCCAGCTGAAACAGTAGCCCGTTGCCACCACATTATCACATCTAAGTCAAATTCCATGAAGTGAGGGCAGAAGCTGGACACACTCGGAAGTCATACCAAGGGCTCGACCCGTGCCCGGGGAAGGGGCAAGGAACTCCACCTGGAACCGTCTCTGCTGCTCCCTAGGGAGCAGCAGTGGGCAGAGATCGACTTTCTATGAGATCGAGAGAGTTTCGCTCCACTCTGATCAAGGAGAGAAAACCGCAGCAACAGCCCAGCCCTCCAGTGAGCAGAGCTGGACAGGGCGCGTCCTAACTCAGTGTGCTTACACGGAAACCATGCTGACTCCTGCCGCTCTCCATTCTCCCTCTGTGTGGCTGAGCAGGTTCTACTCACAAGGATACATCCTCTCTCTCTTTTTTTAAATTTTTTAAAATATCTTTATTTTATTTATTTATTTTTATGTGGTGCTGAGATCGAACCCAGTGCCTCATTCTCTTATGTCGCTGGGTGTCATCAGGCAAGTCTGGGAGTGTCTGACTGATCATTGATCTCCTTGAGGCCATGCTGTGTCCATTCCGTTTCCCAAAGCGTGTCTGAGAGATGCTAACCAAAGTGGAGGGATGCCGGAGTTCTGGGAACAGCTGCCTTCACCTGATCCTCGTGGAGAATCACTAAACACCAGACCTGGTCCAGAGGCGGGCTGTTCTGCACCCACTCTGCACGGCACGTTGCAGGAAGAGAGCTGGCACACAAGTGCCAACTAGACAGGCCTGTGGCCTCAGACCACCACAGGAAGTCAGCACCTCTCAGCACACACACAGCTACTGCAGGGAAAGAACACCGCAAGGCAACACCCCCACGAACAGACGGAAATCCACCATCCACCGGCCAACTCAATCCAGCAACATATAAAAAGTAAGATATACTAAAACCACAGTGTTTACCCAAGAACACAAGGCTGGTTCAACATTCAAAACCCAGTCATTGGGCTGCGACTACAGCTCAGTGGTGGAGCACTTGCCTTGCATGCGTGATTTTCAGTGTGATTTTCTCACACTCATAAGTGTGCCTAAAATCACACTTATGTGTATAAAGGGTATATGAAACACAGTGAATTCTGTGTTTAGACTTGGGTTCCATCCTCAAGATACCTCACTGTTGTACCAAAATACTCTAAAATCCAAAAAAATCTGAGACCTGAATAACTTCTGGCTGCAAATATTCCAGGGGAGGCTGAACCCACATCAAGGTTACATTAGCTTCCTAAAATGAACTCAGAAGGGTTCCCTCTTTCTGTACTCTTTAGAGAATTCCTTTCCTTTGAATGTTAGCTGGAATTTACTATAGAACCTTGCAGGCCTGGCCTGGCCAGGCGCAGGGGCGCACGCCTATAATCCTAAGCAGCTCGAGAGGCTAAGGCAGGAGGATCACAAGTTCAAAGCCAGCCTCAGCAATGGCAAGGCGCAAAGCAACTCAGTGAGACCCTGTCTCTACATAAAACACAAAATAGGGCTGGGGGTGTGGCTCAGTGGTCAAGTGCCCCTGAGTTCAATTCCTGGTACCAAAAAAAACCCCCAGAATGGGAAAATATTTGTGGAAGGAATGAATGCACCTTCATAACCACCTTAAGAATAAAAAGCCCTCTGCACATCTTCCTCTCTGCCTGCTTCCTAAACAATGGCTCAGTTGACAGGATTAATAATCCCACTCTCAGTAAATCTTTACACACTTTGATACGAGAGATGGATATCAAGAGCAGGCAAGAAAAGCCGCCTGCGGGAGGGAGGTCACAACGTGAACACACACGCCCATCTGGACACATCACAGGGCCTCAAAACACATTTTAAACTACGTTTTTAAAGCTGGCACTCCTCCCACTGAAGACACATGTCACTTACTTGAACAGCACCAGCCACTGAGAGAGAACCTACACGCACAGCACCCCCCTCCCCCGACTAGACCAGCCTGGCTTTCCCTGTATTTGAAGAGCTGTGCGTCCTCCATCAGGTCACCTTCACCACGCCTGTCCCCAGGCAGCCCCACCCCGGCCATGGCTACTCCAGCCCCAGCCCTGAACCTATGTGACTGTGGACCCCATCCCGCCTGAACAGCAGCACTTGCCCAGAGCAGAAACTGGCCACCATGCTGCGGCCTTGGTGTGACCGCTCCCTCTCCCACCCGGTGTTTCCAGGGCTCACAGTTCACACTCAAGTTCCTTTCGCTACCAACAATGTTCCTTCCTAAAAGGTGATGCCACCTTTTATTTACCCATTCATTAGCTAGTGGGCAGTTGGGCTACTTCCTTTAGATACTGTGGATTTCTTCTCAAGTTCTCCCAGCACAGTTTAAATCACTTTTGGAAAGTTACTCAAATCCTTTGCCCATTTTTTTAAAAATGAGTTACTTGCTCAAGACAAGTACAGCTCTTAATTTGAAATTTCAAAGAATAAACTTTTTAGAAACAGAAATAAGATAAACACAATGGCAAATCTGGTGTGTGTGTGTATATGCGTCTGTTTCAAGAAATAAATCCCTCTGAATGTCAGGGTCCTCCCAGCCAGGTATCAGTCTCCCCCCTCGATCAGCGGGGAGGAGGGGATCCCTGGGAGCCCCCGACACGACGGCTGAGAATGGTAAAGTCGTCCGGCACGCGATTACCACGCCTGAGCCAGAGAGTTCTGTGTTAAGCAGGAACTCATTTATTGAGGAGAGATCCAGGCTTATATAGAGGAGGGGGTAGGGGTCCTGTTACTGAGCAAAGAATGTGGAAGTGGGATGTGCAGAGGCACTTAGGTAGGAAAGTATTCATTGTCCATGTCTTGTCCACGAACACGGAAGCAGAGGTGGGCCAATAAGGGTGAGGTGATGGCTCTCCCGGGGCAGCGTGGTCAGGCCTGAGCTGGTAGCTTGGCGCCATTTTGTGGCATGCCCTTGCATGTGTCCCCCACACTGAATATTTTATCGATCCATGTCTACTTCACATATTATCAGAATGAAATTAGAAATTCATTTTGAAAAATCCACATCTGTGTAAATCCCTTGTAGTTTAAAAAACTTTCATGTACACAGTCTACCTCAAGCAGACAAGACTTGTAGCAAACCTACAATAAAGGTAGTGGTGTTTGATTGCACAGTTAGGGAACTGAGGCTTGAGGCTATTTTAAGAATCTGGGGGCTGAGGTTGTGGCTCAGTCGCAGAGCACTTGCCTCACATGTGTGACACACTTGGTTTGATCCTCAGCACCACGTAAAAATAAATAAATAAAATAAAGACACTGTGTCCATGTATAACTAAAAAATATTTTAAAAAAATAATAATCTGCTAAAAAACAAAACAGTTATATTAGCATTTTTGTTACATTTTTTTAATTGAAAAAAATTTTTTTGCAGGGACTGGGGTGTTTGCTGGGGATTTAAGCCTGTGGGCTTAATTGAGATGTACTCCCAAGTCCTTCTTATTTTTATTTTGAGACGTCTTGCTAAGTTGCTGAGGCTGGGCTCAAACTTGCAATCCTCCTGCCTCAGCTCCCAAGTCACTGAGCTTACCTGTACCGGGCTATGTTCTCACTGAAACTGGGTGAATTCTAATTTGAAAAGTTAATACATTAGCATTTCTTTACTAGAAGTCATCATAAATGAAATATCTATTTACTCAAATAGTTCTAAAATATTATTGATACATAACATTGTTAAGCATACTGTGTGCTTTTCAAAACCCTGAGTAAACTTATTGTTCAGGAAACCAAAGGACTGCATTATTTACTGGTTATAAACAGGTAATAAAGGTAAGAGGTATAATCCCTCTACTCTTTTATTTCTTTTTGAATTCTGACCTAAAAAAACACTACGTCAACAATCCCAGGAGATCAGGCATCACCTTCACTATGAAAGGTGAAACGATGAGAACTAGAACACATACCACTTAACTCCCACCATCTGGGTGCAATGCCATGCAAAGATCAGCCCAGTAATCAAGGTGCAGCAGGCTCTCGCTCTGCAAGTCCTCGCCCCACGTTTCACGTTTCGTGAGCACACACTCTGCCCCTAAAAGGAAACACGTCATCTCGATTCATTTCAGTGTTGCCACGTGCCAGCTGCGGGCCACCGTGCCCACGATGACCTCCCCCACAGCGTGACGTCACCGTGCAGCAGGTGGTTCCCGGGGTGGCGAGCTGACCCGTGCACTCCTGGCCACCACCCACAGGTGCCAAGTTCACTCTCATCAGTTGCAACCATCAAAAATGTCTCAGGTGTGGTCAGATGTCCCCAGTCCCCCTTGTGATGAAATAGTACTTCTGTCCCCAGTGGAGAAACCACTGATTTAACAGGATGCCCAACAAAGTGCTTTTGTGTTTTCAACATATCCCTAGACAAAAAGAAAAGGAAAAACACGCCAAAGAACTTAACATGAGATGATAGCTTTGCTGCTACCTTCTTTTTTAAAAGGCCTTATTTTTACATTTCACTTTATCTGTCGATTGAAGTTTATATAGATAAGCAATGTGGTGGCCAGGATTTGTATCAAAACAGTGAGGATTAAAGGAGGTAAATGGAGCAGGAGTGTTTTACGTATGTGCACGGAAGCTCACTACACAATGCGCTCCTTCCACCTGCCTCTCCGTGGGCTGTGTCAGCACAGCCTGGTGCTGACCAGGTGAGAGGGCCGTCGCTGAGAACGGCAACAGGCAGCTCGATGGCTGGGGAGGAAACCGGGCGGAGGCTCACAGGCAAGTGAGGACCCGGCAGAGTGCTCACTGAGGCCCGGAAGCGCAAGGGTCTCAGGCAGCCCAGGATACAGCTCAGGAAAACCCAAGACCCTACACGCTCACCTGGCCTGCCCTTCAGTCTCAGCACGAACAGGAAGTAAAGGGTCAGGCCAAGCCATAAGTGCACTGCTTAACCTTTAAAGAACAAGGACTTGGAGAGGCCGTTTCCTCCCCTGGCCCTTTAGCTCCACAAGTTTAAGATAATCTCTGTCACAATATTAGCTGACCATTAAGCTTAAGAGACAGGCTTAATGGTCAGCTAATATTTAACAGAGACAATACGTGACAAGGAATAGATTCTGTTTTATGTAGGAAATGCATATTTAATTTTTTCAGAAAACACAAAAGAGCTTTCCAGGGTAGGTGAATCAAGCATAGATTCTTTACCAATATAGTATAGACAACTCACTAAATAAGCAAAAAACTAAAATCCAGAGCAAGTAATAAAAACTAATCCTGAGTGGTAGGAGGAATCCGATTTCTAGGGTTCACACGTCATACTGCCCAAACAGGGTGGCTTTCAAAGCATGAAGGGAAACGGAAGCGGCGCTCACTCGCAGAGATGCGGACCAAGCTTCCCAGAGGAAGCACAGCCTTAACCAACTACCTCCACCACACAGGGAAACGAGAGCAGCACCACAGCAAAGACCGAGCACGGTGTCCGCGTGCTGTGTGGATGGGAGTGCCGAGAGGGCACAGCCTTGATTTATTCCTGATTTTAGAGGAAATGCTTTCCACCTCCCCATTCACCATGATGTCAGCCTTGGGTTTTTCTGACATAGCCTTTATGATGTTGAGGTAAGTTCCTTGCTTGTCTCTTCAACGTTTTTATCACGAAAAGACACTGCATTCTATCAAAGGCTGTCTCTGCTTCTAGCGAGATGGTTTTGGGCTTTGGTCCTTCCTGTAGTTACATGATGAACTGCACGTACTGATCTGCGTGGGCTGAACCAACCTTGCATCCCTGAGACAAGCCCACCTGCTCATGGTGCACAATCAGATTAATGTATTTTTAATACACTTTGCTAATATTTTATTAAGGACTTTTATATCTCTGTTCATCAGGGGTCTTGGTCTGTGGTTTTCTTTCCTTGATGTGTGAAGGAATCAACCAGAATGTTCACCTAGAGATGAGCAAATTAAAAATTGTACCATGACCACACAACAGACTACCCATCACAAAAAGGAACAACCTACTGACACTCCCAATGTGGATAATGCTCAAAACCATTCTACTAAGCAAAGGAAACTACACACGCATGTGCAGACAATTCCATTTTTATGCAAGAAAAATGGTATGTGTTGTCTGGAAGTAAATCAGTTTGGGGCTCAGGTAAGGCGAGAGAAACTGCTTTAGGGTGAAGATCACGTTCTGTGTCTGAACGTGGCTGCAGTCACACAGGCACACGGACCACACAAGAGGCTGCACTTCAGATGGGAACATTTCATCATCTGTCAATCAAACCTCAACCATACTGAGTTTAACAAAACTGTTCCAGACACTTGTTTATGAGCAACACACTTAAAATGTAAGGGTGAAGTTACATAAAGGAAGCAAAAGGAAAGACCTGACAAGTACAAAACCAGAAGAGCTCCAGTGCAGCTTTTCAGACACACGTTTTATACTTTTCATGTACAGTTATAGTTTTAAAAACTGACCATGTAACTTAACTAGGCATTTCTCAATAAATTCCAAATAATCTGTGTTAGAGAACAGGTTCTGCAACAGTGAAACTGATTGACAGTGAATAACAAAAACCTAACCTCCCAAAACCTGATCACATGTAACATTTAAAATAAGAAATTTTTTGACCCACTGAGTTACACAGAATTCATGTGGAGATTAGTAAATATCTTAAATGAATAATAATTAACCTATTACTAATAGTAATCTATGAAATGCAGCTAAAGAATTATAATTAAAGACATAACAATAACACTCACTGTATATTAATAAGCTCTTCACTGGCTAGTGAGCTTAAGCTAGAAAAAGGGTTTCTGAGACCAGCGTAGTCAGTGACCCAGAGAACACAGGCGTAGCGCAGCAGATCTGTGGGCCGAGGTCTGCTGCAGACGCGAGAGAAGCGGACGGCCTCCCCACACCAGCAAGGCAGGAGCAGCCAACGCACCCACGGGGTCTGGGCAGCACGGCAGCTCAGGGGTGGGCTGCCCCAGCCATGCATCTACTCACCGCCAACAGAAGACGCACTTGTTCGCACAAGCCAGACTCGGGGTGGCCTCCATGCAGCGGTGGCTCTCGATGCCGTAGAAGGTGTGTTTGTAGCAACCTCCTCTCCCCCGGAGCATCGACTGCGACAAGCAAAAACCAAACATCACTTGAGCCAAACCAAGGAGGCGCAGAGAGAGAACCCCCAAGGCACCGCTTGTCTGGAAGAAAGCTGCGCATTTCGTGACCCCGACTTCCCCTGCTGGCCTCTGCCTGAGGTAGAACTCCAACGGTCGAGCACATTGGAACATTCTGGTAATGCTTTGGGTTAAAACCCACTGAAATAAACCTGATTCATTAACTCCGAGCGCACCACAGGGAGGGCCACTGATGCTCCCACGTGCAAATCCAGGCTGCTGCCCACATGATAGAAGCAGAAAACAACATAATGCCAGGGACAGATGAGACAGGCTCCTAAACAAAGGGAGCAGCCTGGCCCCAAGGCCAGGAAGGAGAGGGGAAGGCAGAGTGTCCTGAGTCACTCCCCTGGCAGGAGGGGGCAGAGGAAGCACCCCAGCCAACAAGGGTTTTGAGGCTGCGCGACTGCAGGAACGTGGACTTCAGAGGAACCGCACAGGGGCGAGGAGATGCTGGGAGCTCTGTGCTCAGCTGCGCGGCCTCTGCTCCTGTCATCGTTTCTGAGCGACACAGAATGAGACGGCACTCGTGCTACACCAGGTATTACAGGCAGCGGTGACTGAAATGGCCACCTCACCTCCCACTGAGCACCCGTGGATTCCCACACAGAGGGCGTTTGTGGGACCCACCCCCATGGAAACTGGGGGACAGTGTTCGCCAGGGCGCAAGTATGATACTGCTGTGCACAAATGGAAGAAATGACACTGAGTCCCACCAGCTTGGTCATCGTGCCAGTCAAGTACCGTGCGGTTTGGATGTGGGCGTCCCCAACGCTCCTGCTGAAGCAGCAGTGCTCAGAGGTGAGCGATGGGCTGCTCAGGGGCTGCCTGGAAGGGGCCTCTTCCCTGCGCGGCTGGCTTGCCCTGCCTCTGCCTCTGGCTGCTGTCCCCGCGCCCCTTTCCACCACGTGCGGCCTCTCCTTGGCCCAGAGCAATGGAGTCAGCCCTCCATGGACCAATCTGAAACCAGGAGCCAAAACAAATTTTTATTTTTGGTCACAGAAAGGAAAAGCTGACTGACACAGCATGAAGTCTTAACTTTGCTGTTCCAAATAAAGGAGCACCCTGTCCATCTCACACAGTACCTGCATCTGTGGGGGCGCGGTGGAGGAAGAGTAGTTCTTGGGATCTATAAAACTGAGGAAAACGAGCGTCTTCTCCACATGCCTACCTCTGCTCTCCTTCTGGACGCTCCACCAATCTTTCTTCTATCATTTATTCGGTTGAAGAACCTTCTTTAGCAAATCTTTAAAGGCAGGTGTGTAGCAGAAAATTCCCTCATTTTCCTTCATCTAATAATGGCTTTACTTCCTCTTGAAGGTTTGTTTTGCCAGGCATGGGATTTAGAGCTGACAGATCTTTGCTGTCAACCCCCGAAACACATGGTGCCACTTCCTTCCTGTCCTCAGGTTTCAGGTGAGAAACCTGCCAGCACAACTGGTGGCACCCTAGCGGTGACATTATTCCTCAGTTTCCAGGTCACTAATTATAAGGGGTCTTGATGTGGACTTCTTTCATTTTATCCTATTTGGGGTTCACTTTGCTTCTTCAATGTCTCAGCTGGAGTCTTTCATCAAATGTGGACCATTTTTAGGCACTATTTCTTCAAATACAGAGACTCCATTCACGACCGTGGTCCCACGAGATCACGAGGAGGCCAAAGAATGCCTATCGTCCAGCCACGGCACAGCCAGCACAGCGTGCAGCACAGCCCGTCACTCAGCACAGAGACCTGCCGTGCAGCCAGTCACACGGAAGCACGGCACAGTGCACACAGGCGGCCACGCTACTCACCTGCAGGCTCACTGCGCGCTCTGCCATCACCTTAGAGCGCGGTCCTACTTACACAGGGAAACAGACATTCAGGTAACGGCCCCGAACGCACTGGCGGCAGCCTCGCACACCTGTCCTCGAACACTCTTTCCTGCAGGGGGACCCACACAAGGTCTGAGGGGTGCGCTGTTTGCCGTGAGGACCCTCCGACCAGGCCGCTGACCAGGCTGCTCCTCAGGACGCGTGCCCACATTAGGCAACGCAGTGACCCGCTGCCCCAGTCATGGGGCCGCTGGACGTCCTGTTACTGCCCACAGACCTTTAAGTCACCACTCCATGCGGTTCTGCTCCTGGTGCTGGGCTGAGGATTCCTCTGACCTCTCCAGGTCACAGTTCATCGCACCAACCTGCCAAGGTCACTGCTCACACTCACCATCAGTGTGACTCCTGAGCCTACCAGCAAGTGTATTTGCCATGACACTTCTCCATCTTAAAACTCCCTCTTGGCTCTTTAACTTCCTTCTTTGCCAAGGTATCTGTTTTTTTCATTTCTGTGAAGACAATTTGTAACTGATTGCTGAAGCACTTTTCTGTCAGCTACTCGGCCATCCCGGGAGTGAGTCCTTCAGTGACACCTGGTGGTACTACCTGCGGGTCATCTGTTCTTACTCAAGCTGTGATCTTCTCAGTGCTTGGTATGACAGGTGATCTTCTGTTGCACCTTGGACATCTTCCCTGTTAAGTCAGGACACTCTAGACCGTTTCTTTCTCTGAATTCAGTGGTGGTCACTTTGCTTCAGTGTAGCACATAGGTGCTGGCCTACTTTTGTGTACACTGACCAGTGGCAAAGTAATTTTCAGAGCCTTTGCAGTGTAGTTTACCCTAGGTTCCCACTGGTCCCTGCTGGTGCTGTCGAGGGGTGGAAAGGCTCTCCCCAGGCTGGCCTGCTGGGCTCTTGGCAAGCAAGGGCAGTGCTGGGCCAGCAGGCTTCTGTGGCAGTTCCTCAGGACTGCACCCTCCAGCACCCAAGTGTCTCTGAGTGAAGACAACAGCTTCCGAAGCACAAGGAGGAGGCGGCTTCCCTGGCTGGGTCATCTGCTTGGTGGGGTCTCTTGTGGAAGCCACCAGCCACCACAGTATCTCCTGGTGGGGGAAGAGAGCATCAGGCCCAGCAGGGATGGAGGGCATTTCACAGGGCAGGCCACTTTGGCAGGCAGGGGCAGAGGGTGCTGTGGGACACTCTCTTTCCACTGCCCCTTAACCAACTTGGTATCTCTTGACGAGGGAGGGAAATTCCAGGCCTGGCAAGGAAGGAGAGCACTTGCCGTAGTGTCTGTCACTGGGAGACATCCCTGTAGGTCCCCTTTGTGACGGCAGGCCTCCCGATCCTCCTACTCCACCAGGGGAGGAGCAGCCCCCCCTCCCCGGGCAGCCTCCTGTGGGGAGGGGGAGGTTGCCACCTTCTCGCAGGCGGGGATGTGAGACACCCTGCTGCCGTGCTGTCCCTCAGCCCTAGCATCCAACCCAAGCTCTTATCACTGTTCAGAGCCGAGCTGGGCTGCCTCCTGTGTTCTGCTCCAGGGCTCCAAGCACTCAGCACTCAGCACAGAAAAACATGCTACGCCACCATGCACACTAGCAGTGCCCAGACACTACACTCTCAAAGTGCTCCTGCACCAAACTCCACGTGGAGGCTGCACTGAAAAGGAAAAACCTAAGAACAACACACATGCTCCGAATCCAAAGCATTCGTGTTATGAATGGAGAAAAAGTCTATAGATAGCTTTGGATTCTCTGATGCATGAATTCTTGTCCTCAAGAAAAATAAGAACCTAAGAAAACGAGCACAGCTGGGCACAGTGGCACACGCTTGTAATCCCAGTGACTCCTGAGGCTGAGGCAGAAGGATCACAAGTTTGAGGCAGGCCTAAGCAACTTAATGAAGCTCTAAGCATCTCACTGAGACCCTGTCTCAAAACAAAAAGTAAGAGAGCTGGGGATATAGCTCAGTGGCGAAGTATCCTTGGGTTGAATCTCCAGTACCAAAACCAAAATCAAAACAAGACCAGGACTCCAGCCCAGCAGAGTCACAGCACTTCCGCTGGGCCTGTGTACACAGGCTGGGCGCAGTGGTCTGCATGGAGTGTGGAGAGACGAGTCTGCACTGGGCTTCCTCTCAACGGACTGTGGGGAGCAGCCTGTGCCGCCTTCGCTCGACAGTCTCTTCAAAAACGTTTGTATGGCGAATGGCTTCCCTGGAGGACAGGCACGGTGCCTTCCTCTGGAGCAAACGGCAGGCGTGTTTCCTGTCTGTTACAATAGACTCACGCTCGCTAAGTCTGGGCTCCCTTCTTTTTTGTTTATTTTTTTTGGCACCAGAGATTGAACTCGGGGCACTCAACCACTGAGCCACATCCCCAGCCCTATTTTGTGTTTTATGCAGAGACAGGGTCTCACTGAGTTGCTTAGAGCCTCGCCATTGCTGAGGCTGGCTTTGAACTTGCGATCCTCCTGTCTCAGCCTCCCAAAGTGCTGGGACCACAGGTGTGTGCCACCGCACTCAGCTGGGTTCCCCTTCCGTAAGGCATGCGCAAAGCGGCCTGGCCCTCCTAGTGCCATTTCATAGGAACTTCAGCTCAAGAGAAGATGTGCTGTGAGTGATCACCGCCCAGTGTCTGGCCAGGAGTCTGAGTCTTCTGCCTGCATCCACGAAACTGTCAGATAATTCATTATCTTGCAAGTAGGTAAAATTTCCAACTCTAAGTTTTGAGAGGGGGCTGAAGACCTCCATTCAGAGGTCAATGAACTATAGCCACAGGCCAAGTCTGGGCCACTGTCTGGTCTGGTACGTGAAGCTGAACTGGAGTGGTCCCCATCTGTCATGTGCTGTGTGGCTACTTCTGTGCTACGACGGCAGAGCTGAGCTGCTGCAATTGAGGCACATGACCCAAAAGGAACCAGGAAGTGCTTGAGAACAGCCCCTGCCTGGCTCTTCAAGAACACTTCATGACTGCTAATTTAGATATTTTATGCACCAGAGCAAAGTACATTGCAAACTAACATACCCATTTTAAAAACCTAAACGAAGACAGAAATTACTATTTTCCAGATCCACAGGTAAAAGAAGGTGAAAACGACAAAGGCGAATGGATAAAAATTAAAAAAAAAAAAAAATTAAAGTACAACAAAAATTCAACAGGGGCTGGATGTGATGGTGCCTGTAATCCCAGAGACTCGGGAGGCTGAGACAGGAGGATCACAGGTTCGAAGCCAGCCTCAGCAATTCAGAGAGGCTGTAAGCAACCTATTGAGACCTTGTCTCAAATTAAAAAATAAAAAAAAGGCTAGGGATGTGGTTCAGTGGTTAAGCGCCCTTGGATTCAATCTCTGGCACCCCCACCCCACAAAAATCAAACAGGGCTAGAAGGGTGTAGCTCAGTGGCAGAGCCGTATCTAGCATGTGCAAGGCCTTGGGGCAGATTCCCAGCAATGGAAACATAAATAAGTAAATAACAAAGGGCAATATCCAAAGTAGACAAAGATATGTTCAGTTAATGAGAGATTCATACTTCATGATAGTTTAAAGAAACAGTCCATAGAAAGTTGTAAGAAGTGGCCATCAGTAAATCCTTTGAATTGGTTAATACCATTTAGGACTTCTTTCCATAGAAATAATCTAAATGCATATAAAACTTCATTCTTTACATAGTAAAAAAAACTCATTTTCCACGGTTAATTTTTACTGGAAAAAACGGGAAATATCATCAGCATCAGGTGACTGGTGAATTAAATGATGGCACATTGATCAAAAATCACAAAGTCATTAAGAATTTCACAAACAAGCCAGGAGCGGTGGCTCAAGCCTGTCATCCCAGCACTTAGGGAGGCTGAGACAAGAGAATAGCAAGTTCAAAGCCAGCCTCAGCAATGGCGAGGAACTAAGCAACTCAGTGAGACCCTGTCTCTACATAAAACACAAGATAGGGCTGGGTTGTGGCTCAGTGGTAGAGCACTTACCTAGCATGTGTGAGACACTGGGTTCAATTCTCAGCACCACATATAAATAAATAAAATAAAGGGCTGGGGGTGTGGCTCAGTGGTCGAGTACCCCTGAGTTCAATCCCCAGTACCAAAAAAAAACAAGAATTTCACAAACAGGGAAGTGCTTACCTTGGATAAAAACCACCCATACAAAACTGCATACCCAACTTGATTTCAAACATATATAAAAGTATAATAGGAGTATTAAAAGCTAATTTAAAATATACCCCAAAATTTATTTATTGTAAAAATAATTGTTTATATTTTTCTTATATTTTGTAAGAATGTGTGTTATTTTAATAATAAACAAGAGTAAACGAAGTTTTGAGGATGAGGGACCCAATCGCCAGCCTGGGAGCAGCGCCTCGCCCCCTGCGGCCCCGCGCTGGCACGAGGGCACGCCTCCAGCACTGCCCAGTCACTTCCCCAGAACGTGCTGCCTTGCCAACGGCCTGCGCCTGGCGCCAGCATCTCACACTACCCCCTGCTGACGGTGGGCTTCACCCTCACCTCTGGCCTGGCACGCCCACAGAAGCCACAGCCACTCGCCCCGACCTACACATCGCCTGGGAAGAGCCTCTTCAAACCAACGAATGAAGGGCTCGCTTCTGAGAGCTCCAGAAGCTCAGCAAACTCTGGTCTCACTACACCTTTCCACTGAACCTCACTGAAGTTCTCAATGCAGAGGACTGGGACAAGGGGATTGAGGCTCAAGGGGAAAGCCACCAATGTCCGCATACCGGGAGTGACCAAACGTGGACAGCGCCACACAAAAAATCCAAGGCAGCTATTACTAGAGGAGAAGGATAAGAGGAAAGGCAGTGCCCTTCTCCAGAACAGAAGAGGAGCTGGACAAGCTTGGGCAGCATCTCGGGGACACGTGGGAGGATGCCAACAGGTCCGATGCCTGCGTCACGGCGGCCCAATCTTGTACCTGCGTTACCGCGGCTCAGAAGGAAGAGGGCACAGAAAAGTCACCCCCAGAGATGATCAAACGCCTCTCAGATTCTGTGAAAGTCCTAAATTTACAGAATAAACTCGGAAACAAATAGGATAAACCAAATAAAAACCACATCCAGACACACAAGCAAACTGCTGAGGACCCCCTTCAGCAACCATGGTGTCTCGTCCGAGGGGCCTCCCGGTGGGTGTCTGAAGTGCGCAGGGCTGAGCCTTCAACCTCTGGGGTCTGCAGGGGTGTCGCCTGTGTTGGATCACTAGCTGCTCAGCTGGGGTGGGAGCGCAGACTCTCGCTGTCACGTACACATTACAAGAGGCCCTCCTGCCTCCTCACTCAGGAAGCGCCAAGGACTCTGTGCCAGGAACACGAAACAAAGATCAAGGGTGTTTCTTCTCATGGCCTAATATCACAACAAAACACACTGAGTGTCCCGTCCACAGGCTGGGGTGCTGCAAGGGTCAGGACCGACTGTCATTTAAGTTGTGGCTTCATCAAATCCAGTCCTCCTCCTCAGGACCCCCGCAGTCACGCTCTTCTGGCTGAAGGGCCTCCTACTGCCCAGGTTCCCACCCAGAGGGCAGAGGTCCTAGGAAAGAAGCCAAAGCCACACAGAGCACTTGAGTGCCCACCAGACCCTTAACCTCTCCGGACTGAGGACCAAGAAAGCCTCATTTCCCGGGCTGCTCGAGTTCTCACCCACCCCGTCTGTACCAGGGGCGCTCCCCGGGGCAGGGCTTGGAGGCTCCTGCTTAACCACCATTTGCTATGACCAACACGCCCACCACACATTCCCCAGACTGGAGCAAGCCACGGCCACTTCCTTACATGTAACCAGCGTCCCCTGGGGCCTGGACCTGCTGCACATCGCAAGCCGCCCTAAACTCAGTGACTGAATGCTACAGAGACGTATTGCTTCTCACAATTCCACGGGCCAGCTGGGTGCTCTTCAACTCTGGGTGTGACTGTCACTCACGCATCTGTATTAGGAGAACCCCAAAAAGCCTGCATTCAGCCCTGAGACCATGTGCTGGCCGGGCCTCTGGTCTTCCTTCACTCCCTCTAACTCCTCCATGGACTGGTAGCTGGGTTCTCAAGCACCCACCAAGCGTCTGCTCGCACTGTGCTTGCTAACGTGCCACCATGCAAAGCAAGGCCACCTGGCCAGCCTCAGGGGCGAGAGGAGAGGGCCAGGTAAGGGGGTGAGAGCGGGAGTCCTGGTTTGGTAACAGAGCGCTGCAGGGCTGCCCTGCCCGCCTCCAGGCAGAGTCCTCAGAGCTCACAGTCAGGTTTCAAGAGCTTCCACTCCACATAACAGCCAAAAGCTCTAGAACAAGTTCTAGCTTATTATTAACAAAGTTCTGGTAAATATCTAGTGACCATCACGACTCATCTGGAGAAGAGACGGGCACGTGTCTGTGCTGGACGTTCCCTTGTAAGCACGGGCTGCGCACCCACCGTATGCTCACTCAGGGCCCGGGGGACTCGATTCTGACACAGGGTATTTACCTTTCTCATATAACCTTATGGTTTTCACCATGAACAATATAAAAACATAACCTAGTTAGTTAATGGTACAAAGAAATTTATGCCAAGGCTAGAAACTGAAGTTTTTGTTAAGGAGGAAATAGTATGATTTTAAAAAAGAAAAAGAAAAGAAATCAGACATTATCCAAGCCAGGAGCGGTGGCGCATGCCTGTAATCCCAGCACTCTGGGAGGCTGAGACTGGAGAAGAGGTTTTGAGCAGGGTCAGATAAATCCCTGCGAAGTATTTATTAATTCCAAACAGAGAAACAGTAACTATGAAATGCGGGGGTTGAGGGGACCTTCAGGTGCCTCTGGGTGGACACTTGAGCACAGCCCCTTACAAAGCACACATGCTGAGAATCTGTAACTGATTACAGCTGTGAAGCAGCAGCAGCAGCAGCAAAGTGTAGTGGCGCTCACCTGTAATCCCAGCACTTAGGGAGGCTGAGACAGGAGGATCGCGAGTTCAAAGCCAGCCTCAGCAATGGCGAGGCGCTAAGCAACTCAGTGAGACCCTGTCTCTACATAAACACAAAATAGGGCTGGGGATGTGGCTCAGTGGTCGAGTGCCCCTGAGTTCAATCTCCAGTACCAAAAAAATAAATAAAAAGTATACTCAGAAGAATCCCATCCAGGTTGAGTGTCCACACAAGAAGCCCATGTTAGGGTGTTAGCAGTGCTGATTTTTGCATGGTGCAAATACACCATTTTACCTTTTAATTTTTACTTGTCTGCATTTTCTCTTATTCCATAATGCACAAATATTGCTTCTGTAATATAAAAGGTTATTTTAAAAAATGAATTGGAACACATATTCCAATGGGGCAGTGAGACAAATGTACATTTGTGTTACAGACAGAAACTAAGCACTGCTTTCAGAGGTGCAGAGAAGGGCTCTGCAATCAGAAAGAGTCAGAGGTCACTTCCCACTGGGAACGACACTGTGGGTAGTTACTAAGCTGGTCTGGAATGCACACAGGAGGTCTGGATTGAGCTGACCAGTGCAGCGTCCACCCGCTGAGCATGGCCGTAGCCATGGCTGACTTAAGAGAGGGCAATGTTCTGAGAAGAGTGAGTGGGCAATTCTGTGCTGTGTGACCATCACGCCATGTCCTCATGGCCGAACAGCACGTCCTACTACACACCTAGACTGCGTGACACATGCCAACCAAAGAACCGTCATGCAGTGTGAGCACCTTAAGCCTAAAGAAAGCGAAACTGAACACATGTATCCCTCAGTCACAGCAGCCACATTCCAAGTGTCCAACAGCAGCACCTAGCTAGTGGCTGCGTCACTCACCTGCTAGTTCAGGCTGGGGAGAGCGCATGTGGTGAGCATGCTGTGTGGTGGACAGCACTGACCACCCCTGCAGGGAAGCGAGCCCACTGGACAGAGCTGGAGACACTAGCGTGGCGCTCTCCCAATCCCACCATCACACGGCCCTGCACGGCCGCTTCCCAGCCTCGAGCGAGAACAGAAGAGAAGAGTGCGTCCCCTGGACTCCAGGCCTTCCCCTGGCACTCTGCACTCGTCCAGCAGCTTTATCTCCAGACGCCCTTTGGAAGGAAGAGATGCCTTCCTCAGTGCAGAAGGTGGATTCACCTCCTGATTAGAAAAATGAACCTTCCGGCCAAAGGTTGGCTCGTTTGCAAGCAGCCCTCCTCCAAGACTAGGGGCTTCCCAGTGTGCCATCCTTGGAGCAAAGGAGGACAGTCAAAAAACATATGTTGACTTGAAACGTCCCTCTTGATCCCCAAGAACCTAGCCAGGTCAAGGAAATGATGAGAGCGAGCCCAGGCTGCAAAGTCCAGATAAACACTTTCTGAAGGGACGCTGGCTCTCGCGTGTGAGCTGGGAACGAGGACAAGAAGCCACCTTCCCGCATGCAGGCCACATTCCTTGGGATGCTGGTCACAAGACAGGACAAACAAGCTACACTAATAATGTCGCTGCTCCTGAAACCTAACCACAAATCCTGTGGCTGCAGTGACTGATGTGGGGCAGGGCCCTGCAGAGAGGACAGTGCTTGTCCAGCCGGCAGCCGCTGGGCAGTCCTGAGAGACAGAGACGCTACTTCCTGGTGATGAGCAACATGACAAGCGGAGGTCACCACTGGGCCGCCCATGAGCACTTCAACCTCCTGTCTCTTGGCAGCCTATCCCATGCCCTGCCTCGACTGAGCTGGGCAGCACATCCAGCAGACTCGGGGCTCCTTGGCTGCCATGTGGACCTGCCCCTGGCCCACAACGATGTCACCGCCAAAGGACACACGTAAGCGTCTGCCTGCCTGCCGTGCGCCTCTGCCTGCAATCCTGAGTGTCTGCCAGCAAGCGGCAAGCTCTGCCAGGCAGCTGTCCGCTCTGCAGTGAGCAAAATCAGACTCTCCACAGACAAAAGCACCACCGCCCGGCTCCTTGGAGCTCCTGCTGCCACAGAGCAAGAGCTCCAAGGGCCGGAGAGCTGGACAGAGTGACCCTGACTGTCAGCAAAAACAAAGCAGCTGCTGCCCAGTGGGAAGGAGGGCGTGGGGTAGGGACGGGGCGCTCTGTGCACCTCAGCACGCCCAGAGCGGGAGCACACCTGGTGAGGGACGGAAGCAGGGCGCCTGGGGGCGGCCTCCACTTGCCAGCAGTGCCCAACACCAAGGCCCTGACCAGCAGCGAAGGACACTGCAGGGGCCAATGATGACCAAGCGACAGTGCCATGTGCGGAGAGGACAGTGGCGTCCTGAGTGCATTCTTCCCGCTCACACGCTCCCCTCCTCTGCTCCTACTGCCTTGTTTCAGGTGGGTCCACGGGAGTCAGCACAAGCACGGGCTCTCAAAAGACACTCCCGAGGAGCGCCTGGGTGTCTTCTCCCCTGGAGGACACCTGCACCAGCAGGCACAATTGGCTATCTGCACGACTGTGAACTGTGGACACAGCTAGAGAGCGGGTGCAGACACCGAGGTCCAGGGCAGGCTGTGCTGGCCACCGTCTGCGAAGGCCCAGCCTCTGCTTCCTTCTGAAACAGGAAGCCAAACACTGTTACTCCCCAGACTCCCTCGTCCAAAGTGGATTCAGACTCCACCAGTAAACAAGGGCACCTATGCAGGACGTCCTCTGGCAGCGGCTGGAGGACTTGGGCTGAGGGCAGGTGTGGAGCCCCAGCTCCTCAGGCTGGCTGAAGGCACAGTGCTGGTTTAAGAACTGTCACTGCCACTGTGCTCACGGTTAGTAATTTCACAGCACAGGGACATCGAGTCTACCTCGTAACAGTTTCGTGCTGGACCGTTTCAGAGCTGCCCTTAATCTTGTGTTAAGATTTTACAGTGAGACCGTCACCAGAGGCTGGCCACAGAATTTCTCTCGGCCACTCCCACGATCCCATTTGCTGCTTCAAGGATGGGCTCTCCAAGTCTTGGCAGGAATCGGAGGCCGAAAGCAGGTCTCAAGAAGACATGGGGTCTGGAGACAGACCCATTTTCTGTGATATCCCATCACTACCCCAGTGGCACTGCAGGAAAACGTCCTGTGCCACAACTGAAAGGGAGACCTGGCTCGTCTGGCAGGACATCCTACTGCCCATCTTCTCGCAATCCGATGTTGGCTGGTCACCATGCCTGAGTTCGGCTGGTCTCCCCGCCTCTCCTCCTACTATCCAAAAGCCTCATGTCTGACTCCCTTTCATGCAGAACAATGCCCAACCCCGGCACACCTCCCGGGCTCAGACGTCTCCACTGGACGCACAGGCCGGCGGCTGGCTGCAGCAGCACAGCGCACTCAGCAAGAGGTCTGGGGCATTGACCAGAACACGGCCACCTCCTCTGCATTAGATTTTGGGCAAAACACCAATTTTTTAAAATTATGTATGTGATATTGCATTTTATATAAATTTAAACCAGCAATTGTAAAAGGGATGTCATAAAATACTGAGTATAAACAAAAAGCACTGAAGTCTGATACTACTGAAAATCCCTAGACTGGAAAGAAGGAATCTGGGATAGGAGAAGTGTGCAATTAACAAGGCTTGGCACACTGTCACCAAAGTTTGCAAAATGTATTTTAAAACATTCACCTAAAAGTCTATTCATTTTATTAAGTATAAATTATACTTTTAAATATTAAGTATACTCACTGCATGTAACAGCCACATAAAAGCTGCATATAATAGAAATGATATTTGAATTAAAATAAATACAATACCTTTGTCCACCTGCAAAGCTTCACCCCGGAGTGGCTCCCAATCAGCTGATAACCTGAATGGAAGGGCAGGGAACACAGATTGAACTCAACCAAAGTCCTGCAGCAAAAGGTAATATTCAAATTTAGCAAAAGCAGTTTTTTGCTTAAATTATACAGTCAACAATCCTGTAACAGAAAACACTAAACGTTTAATTTACCAAATTGAGAAAATAATTAAATAATTTTAAAAGTACGTGCATTTAATGATTCAAAAGAAACAACAAACTAATCATATTAATTCACAAAGGAGGTTTTAAACCTCTCAGTACCTAACAGATCTCACAGCTAAAAGTTAGTAAAGCTCTAAAATCTCTGAGTCACACAACAAACAGACTTGACCAAGAACACACAGCGAGACTGCTCGTAACAACTACCGAATACACTCTCTTCAAGGACCTGTGGAACACAGGGAGTGGACCACACATTGGGGGCCCTACAGCAAAACTAAGACTATTTCAAATGAATGACCAGAAAACTATCATCAGCAATCTTTGGGAAAAAATGAATCAGACCGTCAACAGAGAGTGAAACAAAGAAACGCGGCCCCAAATTCTAGGAACTGCAACCAAGTGTGTATTCTCAGTACCTCCACAACCTTGCATTTAAGCCTGCTGAGGGGCTGGGGTGTGGCTCAGTGGTAGAACACCTGTCTGGCATGTGTGAGGCCCTGGGTTTGATCCTCAGCCCACATATAAATAAATAAAATAAAAGTATTATGTCCAACAAAGACCCAAATATTAAAACTAAGCCAGCCCAACGCGGTGGCACACACCTGTAATCCCAGCAGCTCAGGAGGCTGAGGCAGAAGGATCGCCAAGTTCAAAGCCAACCTCAGCAGTTTAGAGAGGCCCTAAGCAACTCCATGAGACCCCATCTCTTAAAAAAAAAACAAAATAGGGCTGAGGATGTGGCTCAGTGGTAGAGTGCCCCTGGGTTAAATCCCCAGTCCAAAAAAAAAAAAAAAATAGTATAAAACTGCTGAGCCACAGAAGACATGGAAAGCACAGATCTCGCTCCCTTTTTAAACAGCTGGAGGAGCAAACAGCAACACATTCTGATTTTAGGAATTGCTCAACAGTTTCTCAGAAGCTTTGAGTGACAGCCACAGACACCTTGAATCCCCGGCACAGAAAGACTCCTACAGACAAATGAGGCCAGTGGAGAAAGACGGTCTGGGTGAAGCAGAAGTGATCAGGGGCTGGGTGCCTGCACAGTCACAGCCCCAGGGCAATGTCCATGGGGTGTCACCTTAAGCCCTGCACACAAAGCACTGCTATCTACTTGAAGATTGGAACTAAATCCAACTGACTAGTCTCAGATTCAGAATTAGCATTTAAAAGATTACCAAAGAGCCAGGCACCGTGGCTCAAGCTTGTAATCCCAGCACTTAGGGAGGCTGAGACAGGAGAATCCTGAGTTCAAAGCCAGCCTCAGCAATGGTGAGGCACTAAGCAACTCAGTGAGACCCTGTCTCTACATAAAACACAAAATAGGGCTGGGGATGGGGCTCAGTGGTCAAGTGCCCCTGAGTTCAATCCCTGGTACCAAAAAAAAAAAGATTACCAAAGAAAACTCCAGGTCCTCTCTTTCTTTCCTGACCTACCTTGTTGATGCTACTAGCATAGATATCACACTCTCTTTTATTAGCTATTGAAGTCTCTCTCATTCCTGATACACAATATTCTATACAATTCTGCATTTAGGCATAACAAATGTGCACATTACAGCACAAAGAAATCTCATAGGCCACACTGCCAGGATGAGCCAACAGTACACAGATGCTGAAACTCACAGGACAGAATTGTTCCCAGGCAAGATAGAACCACAGAGGATTTACTATTCCACCCGAAACAGCAAAAAGTGGGCAAAATATGAGGACCGTGGTTTTCAGGATGTGAAACACTAAGCAAAAAAGTCAGCGACTCCAGAGATAAGCTCGGCTGTTCTCACTGGCCCGGCCTGCTATGTCCAATGTCCAGACCACGTGGCAAGGGCCAACCCCACACAGCCCAAAGGGCCCACTGAGTCGAGGAAACGGCTGAGAGTCAGAATGCAGGGCTGAGTGACAGAAGGAGGTGACACAGACGCGAAGATTGCATGGATCCCTAGCACACGTCCTTCTGGCGCTGACGAGGGCATGCGAGGGAGCACCTGCCAAGGGCAGGGGGCGGGCCTGGTGCTCAGTGGGCTGGGCACTGCTGCTTCAGGCACTAGAGAGCAAACACAGGGCTCTGGCCTGACACTGAGGCCTGGTCAGCCCTCGGAGCTGGCTCTGGTCTCCTCTAACCAGTTACTACATAAAGCTCCAACTCTTCCCAAGTAACTTATATCTGTACCAGAAAAAAAACTCAGAAGTGTCCATAGGCATGTTTAGACAAAAACATCCAGCAACCAGTAGGTAAAATCAGGTTTGGAATCCACCCGCACATCACCAGGCACACACAACATGCAGGAAAATGTGACAACCGACGCGGAGACCAACCCCCCCAAAGGGGCACGAAGACAGAGGTGAACGCAGGACACATGGACGGTCACCCGCACTTCAGAGGCTTGAAGAGCTGGGCCCGGAGCTGAAGAGAACAAGAAAACACGAGCCGGACTCCCAGAAGTGAAAGCCACACTGAAAAGGTTAACAGAACAGACTGGACACAGAAAAGGTCCAACTTAAGGACAGAACAAGACACCACCTAATCTGTAAACTGGAAGAGAAAAAAATAATTTAAAAAACTGAAAAAACATCAGTGAGCTGTGGGTCAAATTCAAGAAGCTACTGTAGAGGCTGGGGCTGTGGCTCAGTGGTAGAGTGCTGGCCTCGCATGCATGAGGCACTGGGTTCGATCCTCAGCACCACATAAAAATAAAAGATATTGTGTCCATCCACAAAAAAATTTGAAAAAAAAAAGAAGCTACTGTACATGTAACTGTAGCCCCTAGAAGAAGGGGGAGGGGAGAAAAAAGTGAAAAAATAAGAGCCAAAACTTGTCAAAATTTGATGAGAATTATAAATCCAAAGAATCAAGCAGCTCAACAAAACCCAAGTACAAACAATACAAAGAGGGCCGGGCACGTGGCTCTGTGGCGCGCTTGCCTAGTACGGGCCGAAGTGCCATGTTCAACCCCAGTAGCGCAACTGAAAAAAAGAAATGAAGAAAAGTACATTAACACATGTTACAGGCTGAGCACCCTTAACCCAAAACTCCAAAATCCAAAATGTTTTGAGTACTGGCAAGATGATTTTGGATTTGGGAATTAGGGACATTTAACTGGTATATCTTTATGCATATTTCAAAATACAAAAAAGAAAAAGGAAAAAGAATATCCACTCCGATGCCAAGCATGCTGCATGAGGTATACTCAGAACGAGTAACGGAGAGGAAATCCTCGCAGCAGCGCCTCACTTGAGGAACATGTACAAGGACGAGCGACCGCCGAGCTCGTGTCAGGAGCAACGTGAGCAAGACCGTGAGCACAGCTCTCCAGGGCCCCAAGAAAAGCTAGCACCCTGCACTTCTGCACCCAGCAAACAGAGCCTTGGAGAATGAAAGCAAAACACGGCCTTTTTCAGATACACAAAAGCATTCATCATGAGCTACAAAGGAACATGAAAGAACAGTGGGCAAATGCTGAATGTCCACGGCACAGCACACACACAGCCTGGGTGAGGCCTGGCGCAGCCCCAGCATCAACGGGAAAGGAAATAAATCAAGAAAACAAATAGCAGAATTAGGACACTATCTCTCTTGGGTTGGGGACAGCCCAGGGACAGAGCACTCTTAGCAAGCAGAAGGCCTGGGTTTGATCCCTCCACCACCAAAAAAGAAAGGCATTTTCTTCAGGAAGAAGGAAAAAGATGTCAGATCACAGACCTACACAGAGGACTGAAGACCAGAGTGTAGTGTCTACATGAGCAAAAAAGAAAGATTCATTTTTCAGAATATTTAATTCAGTCTTTTTTCTTTTTCTTTTTCTTTTTTTTTTTTTGGTGTGTGATGCTGGGGATCAAGCCCAAAGCCTCACACATGATAGGCGAATGCTCTACCACTGAGCTACACTCTCAACCCAATAGCCTTTCAAATTATGTAAACCCTTAATAGATGAGCAACTGTTTAAACCCAGTAACAATGTTGGGTAAAATGGAAAGCACGGTATCAGCTGCTCAGAGGTCAGGGAGGAGACAGACGTTCCCTGCTGTAAGGTCTGCCACACACGATGTGGGTGACACGGGGAAGCATTCTTCAATCAAAATGCTTGGGACCAGAAGTGTTTTGAATTTCGTATTTGCTAGATTTGGGGATGTTTCCATGCACACAGATACGCTGGGGATGGGACCCAAGCGTAAAAATGAAATCCACGCAGGTTTCACATACACCCGGTACACAGCCTGGAGGCGATCTGCACAGCATTTTCAGTGCACCTGCGTGTGGATGGAGACCCACCTCAGGCCAGCGTAGTGTCCCATCTGTGCCACCACAAGGAGCTCAAAACGTTTCAGACGCTGGGTTTCAGACTTTCAGGTTACGGTGCTCGACCTTTACCCTCAAAGTACACCGATGTGGTGACACGGTGTGGTGTCCAACCTTGAGCAACCACTATGACACCGAGCCAGAGCCCACAAGCCCTCAGACACAAGCCACCAGAACAGGGCAACCATCTCCAAGACAGTGAGACAGAAGAAGGAAGCTCAAGCACAGGAAGCCGAACACGAACAGCACAGGCTTGATCTGCGACGAAACCCTAGTGGAAACAGTCTGTCCCAGTAAATCATCAGACCATACAACACTGGCCTGCATCCTCTCTCAGAAGGATGGTCCCTTGAAGGAGACACTGTCTCCTGCTTCTCTACATTACCAGAACTGCCACGTCAAAGGCCTTTCCTAAGTACGAGGGGCCCAAAGGGACAGAAAGAAAGGTCAGTCTCTGGACTCCCAATTCATTGCTCTTCTTCTACAAGAAACCAAAGTCATAAGACAGTAAGGTGTGACTGCAGAACCCCACGTGGGAGCCTTCTACCAAGAACACTTATCAGCTCAGAGCCACGGCACGTCACCTGTCCCCAGCAGCCGTGACTGGTGAGGAAGCCCACCTGTGCGCGTGAGCCGCAAACCCTGCAGCCCCACAGCCAGCACACCAGCAACCCCCAGAAACAAGCCCTGCCTCCCGCAGCTCCACACGACACAGCGGCCCAGCTGACCAGGAGCCCTACCCCACGCCTCCCTCCTGGGCATCCAGCTGGACGTCTGACGCGGCGGTGTGGCAGCCCTGGGTCTCACCTTGCTTGGTAAGGGCTTCCCGGAGGGCAGGGGTGAGCATGGCTCTCCCTTCACCGTCTTCCTTCCTCCCTGTGCTCAACAGACCTTTCTCTTCCTGCTGTTCCTCTTCTCTCTGTCAAAGGGAAAAGAAGGAAATCCAGACTCAGCACCATGCAGTGACAAGACCACCGCACAACCCTCAGCATCAGAAGGCCCACTGTGGCTGTGACCAAACCTGCCAAGAGACCACGTCAGTCAGTCGAGCATCCAGACACACCAGGCCCTCGCTCCAGAAACACACGGCTCGCAGAACACACAGAACACAGGCCAGCAACTCGCTTGAAACACTCTGCCTAAGTCTGGCAAGCTGCTCGCTGACTCTGAATTTTAACTTCCTCGCCTGAAATATGAGAAAGTACCCATGAAGCAGGAAGGCACTGGAGAGTGGAGGAAGTAACAGCCACCGGCACAATGTCTGCCACAAACCTGGGCTCAGTAAATGACAGCCCTGCAGACCCCAAAGACTGTGAAACAGGGCTCTTCTCGGAGACCAAGGCACCTCGTCACCCTTCAGAAGACCTCATGGGGGGAATTTCTCTTCAGTGACAGAAAGGGCATACTTAAGAAATCTGGAGCAAAGTCAGTTTTTGGTGCAGTTTTTAAAGTCATTTGTCTATTATTATCAAGTTATTAAAAATATTTGCTACATTTGTAATCTTTTGCAAAAGCATTTACATTTATTTCATCCTTTCATTCTGATTGTAATTTAATAATCTTTTCCCTTTATTCTTCTCTCCCAATTTTTTCTCAAAACATTTTGTAAATTTTATTCTTGTGTTCAAGAATAACTTTTATCTGTCTTCACCCTCCCTGTTGTATGTTTAGTTTTTATTCCAGTCATCTGTTCTCATTTCCTGCTTCTTTTTGCTCTGTTTATTTCTACTCTGATGGTCTTAAAACTTGTTGAGACACATGTCCCTATATTTTGATATTCAGAATCATCATTAGAATTTAGTCATATATATTTTCTAATTTTTATCATTACTTCGTTTTTAATGCTTGCAATTTTTAGATTAAAAACGCTTCCCTAAGAAGCAAAATTAAAAACTGTATATATGGTATACTACCTCTTGTATAAGAATAAGAAATGTAAGCCTAAATAGAACAAATAAATAAAATATGAAAAAAAAAAAAAAAAGAAATCTGAAGGAAAAGCCGGGCGCGGTGGCGCACACCTGTAATCCCAGCACTTAGGGAGGCTGAGACAGGAGAATCGCGAGTTCAAAGCCAGCCTCAGCAACAGTGAGGTGCTAAGCAACTCAGTGAGACCCTGTCTCTACATAAACACAAAATAGGGCTGGGGATGTGGCTCAGTGGTTGAGTGCCCCTGAGTTCAATCCCCAGTACCAAAAAAACAACAAAAAGAAATCTGGAGGAGAAATAAAACTGATCGCAGTTAATTTCAACTTTGGCCATGAGATAATTCAGCAGCACACTGATCACTGTAACCACACCCCATCACACTTGTCTGGAGCGCACATCACAAGGTGACCCTCCCTCACCGTGTTTGTTAATTTCTTACCCTCTCCTTAAATCTTATGCATGTGTATTTTTTAGTCATCTCAACATCTTGGTGGAAGACGGCAGAGTACTAATAATTTTGGGGACAGAACACGCAGAGGCACTCAGCCAATCTTACATACGACTGCAGAATCTAAAATCACGCCCCTGGGCAGCGGCCCAGCTCCTGTGTCCCGGATGACCCCGGTGCCTGTCCACTCCCAGTGGCCAGCCAGCAGCCCCTGCGAGCCAGCAAGGAGATGACGTGAAGATGGAAACACCTCCCGGGAAGGGGGCGGGGGTGGGATCTGTTGCTAACTAGGAGATAGAAGGGTGGTTGAGGCAGGCGGTCCCCATGCTGACGGGTGGGGTCCGCGGCATCACACAATGTGCTTCTGGGAATATTCCAATTTCCACATGTGAAGAGCGACACAAAACTAAGAATGTTTAAAACTGTTCAGCACTAAAAGCAAACCAGTGAACCTGGGCTTCACCTCTCCACCTGCCTGCATCGCAGAGACTTGCTCTGGAACAGGAAGTGCGTGGGACAGCACACTGAACAGCAAGGCACCCAGCGCGACGTCACCACCTCCAGCTCATCCGTCCCAAGTGCCAGCATTCCAAACAGCTAAGTGTTGCCACACGCAAGGCTGACGAGTACCTGCTTATAGTGTTTGTAGCTGCATGATTCTAGATGAAACTGGAAACCTATAAACAAACATCACTTGCTCTTACTGATTATAAAAGTAACCAGGTTAAAGGCAGGCATTTTATAGAAATAAAAAGGCTCTAGTTCTTATTTTATTAAAATATTTTAAAACACAATAAGAAATCCTTTGGATTTAAAAAAAAAAAAACTATTTTCAGACCTAAAAGCCAAAGTGTGATGGTAAAAAGGAAACCTGCAGAGGGGCGGGCACCGCCCGAGCGCTGAGCATTGAAATGCCGGTGACCTAGTCCACAGCTGGCCCCGGCGGCTCCGTTACTGACCTGCCCTCGGAGCCTTTGTCACCACGCAGCAGCACAGGCCACCTGCTCGCCCCAACCTGTGGTTCTGCACAAGAGCTCCTAGAGCCTTGGAACACACGCTGTGAAGGACGGCCAGGGTCACAGTCCGCGTCCCACCCCAGGGGAATGACCTGCCCTGCTGCTGCTCCAGACCACAGAGGCCACGGGAGGGCCCTGAGCTCTTAGGAAAGCCCTCTTCGTCCCTCTGCCCCTGCCGCTTCGCCTGGGCTCCACGGACAGGAGCAACAGCACTTCTGAAAAGGAATGCGAAGGCCCGACTGCTGCCCGGGAAAGTCCGCGCACCCCGTGGCCACTCCAGTCTCCTCGGTGCAGACACAGAGCGTTTCACGTCCACAGCACCGTGACCGCCACGTGAGGCCCACAGACCTGTGTGTTTGTTTATAGCTCTTACGTGGCCGACGCAGAGAAAATGAAGATCCAGAATCAGGCACCCCGTCCTTAACCCCACTCCACAACGAGCGACCGAGCCCCAGAGTGACCATCCACAGTGCCACCAGCTGCTGTGCTCGGGTGTGGCCTCCGTCCAGAGGACAGCCCGTCGGCAGCCTGCACTTCCACCCTGGACCGCCTGCCTCGACACCATCCTCACTCACCTAGGAGGGCACTCAGTGGCCTCTGACAACAAGAAAAGCCAGGTAAGAGCACGGACGGAACACAACTGCACGTGCCCTACCCCCCACCAGGGACAGCATGGTCCAGCTCCCTGCCTCCCTGACTTCACCATCATCCCAGCACCAGGCTGCCGACTGCGCCACAGATGGAAAGAAGGCCAAGTGCCCACTGTTAAGGACCCCGAGGTGGAGCACCACAGAGGCGCCTCCAACAGGACGCCCACAGGCGCTGCTTCTGGCTCTTCCTGGTCCTCGTTACCATCAGCGGGCTCCCTTCCTTATCAATTCACACAGAAAATCTGATAGGGCGTGCCCAGGTTCTTCAGAGACCGTTTTCTACACCCGCCTGGGCCAGGAGCCGGGCCAGCAGAGGACAGGCCTTCCGTGGATGTAAGCTAGACAAAGGAAGAAATGCCTAGAACTACCAGAGCCATTGCTCTCACACACAGACACACGCCACTCGACTCCAGACCCAGCAGCTTTTGATATTAAGACCTTTATTGCCAGGCACAGCGGCACACCTGTAATCCCAGCTACTAGGGAGGCTGAGGCAGGAGGATGGTGACTTTGAGGCCAGCCTGGGCAATGTAGTAAGACCCCATCTTGGGGGTAGAGGGGCGTCTTCTTCATAGTTTTAGTTGAAGTTTTGCTTGAGCAAAAATCCCGCTTCTGCGGTTGAACCCCACATCCGGGTCCCCACTGCTCGGTCACAGCTGAGTTTCCAAACCACCGATTCCCACTGTGACTCCAGGCTTGCTGTGCACACAGGTCTCACGGTGCCTCTGGACCTGCAGAGGGGCAGTCGGCCAGGCGTGTCAAGAGCTGTCCCCAGTGCAGCAATGTGCTTCTGGGGGCCTCACTTGCGGTCACCTCCGACCTGCTGCCAGGCGCCGGGCAGGCGTAGGGGTGTGTGTGATGGTTCCAGGCAGCATGCTGCGGGGGGCAGGTCCCCTTCTGCTTCTGGTGGAGAACACACCAGGCCTTACACGGAACTGTGGCAAGAGCTTCACGTTTCTGCACCGCAGTGCGAACACAGCGTCACAGCCAGAACCAGGCACGAGGGACCCTTCCTGACTCAGCAGCTGGTAAGGGGAATGTTTCTCAGGTGAGTGATCATCAAGCATTTGCCACGGACTCCCGAACTGACGGTGCTGACGGTGCTGCCTGCGGGCAGAACGCGCTGTAAGGCGCATTTAGCAACACGAGCGCAGAGCAGAAAGGCAAGGCAGCAGAGGTGCTGCAGCTGCCAGTCGCCCTGTGCAGAAACCACGGCCTGGCGGTTCCTGATTCCTGTTCTCTGAACTCCATGGCTGCCCTTCTAGAACCCCTTCCCCTCTGGTGGGCAGCACAGGGCAGTAAGGCAGAGGTGGAGTCCGGGCAGGAACCTCTCCCTGACCAGCCCCCTGACTAGGACAGACTGCTCAACCTGACCAAGCCCCAACAGCACTAGGCCTCAGGGCCCCCACGGGAGCAGAGGGCGAGTTCCACGTGCACACCCCTCAGTGTATATAGTTCATAATATGGGCCTGTCCTTAAGTGACTTAGGAAAGGGGGGTCCATTAGTGAGGAATTTGGAGAGACTTTGAAGACAGTAAACACTCTCAATGTTACTGTTCGGGGCCACCTGGCGCACCAATGAGCTCTTGGTGCATCAGAACTTTTAGCTTTCGACCCTGTGAGCTTGGAACCTGGCTAGTTCCCACCTTGCAGGGAATAAAGAACCTAAGGCCAAGCCGGGCGCGGTGGCTCAAGCCTGTAATCCCAGCACTTAGGGAGGCTGAGACAGGAGAATCGCGAGTTCAAAGCCAGCCTCAGCAATGGCGAGGCGCTAAGCAACTCAGTGAGACCCTGTCTCTACATAAAACACAAAATAGGGCTGAGGATGTGGCTCAGTGGTTGAGTGCCCCTGAGTTCAATCCCCAGTACCAA